>JABASI010000041.1:0-70842 GCA_019776505.1 Tomocerus nigrus | reverse complement strand
GACCAATGTCAATGATCTTCCCAAAGTTACATTTCCTGGCAATCTCTACTGACTTTCTTCTTAACAACATCTGATGAAATGATAAATGAAAGTAGTAACACACTTCCTTCTTTATACATAGTCAGTTCCCAATCTATTACCTACTACTTAGTTAGGGTTTGTTTGAAACAGCGTAAGGAACCTACCGGTTGTAGGTGTAGAAGTTTTGAAGTCTGGTCATTCGCTTCCCTAATCGGCCTAATCCCCTAAGTTTCAGATAACTTTCAACCCAATTTCCGTTGCAGCTCCTGTTAATTTCCTACGCTTCGTGTAATGTTTAGTTCAGTGCAAGTTTTGTTTACACTGGAAGTAAACAACAACTCTGCTCACTTCAGAATCAATAAAATCTTGTCAGTCACATCTTAGACACTCAAATATTAAATAAGTACATCTCTGCAACTTGCACTATTGTTCATTGCTAATGAAATAGACCGTGTTTTATCCCAATTCATAAATAGTAATTTAGTGCAAGGAAGACAGAGTGAAAATTAGAGCTACAGAAATGAATATTAATTACTTTTGCCATTATGTTTCTTACCTCAAATTTCACGATATTTCATTTATACGTAGGTAATTATTCTAGACCGACAATTGTGGGTATAAGTATGGAGGTATATGCATTCATGGTGGTGGATGACATACTTAGCATTATACAACTAACATGTATTTCTGAAAAGAGGTAGTCAAGCATAGAAATATGCTTTGATGCATGACAAGAGGTTTTCTTTGCATTCATTTTTATGTGTTTATATATACAATGGTGTGCATACATTAATATTTATTGCGTTTCAGTCTCAAAAACGGTGGAAGAGCTGATTCTGGAGTGGAAACCCGGCAAACCGGTCACGACAGCAAGTTTAAGCATGACACAGTTTCAATTGGTGGATATTATTCCAACGAAATGTAGAGAAGCCTTTCAAATTGGTAAGTTTTTATCATAATCACTTAGGAAAGAATAGTAGGTCAAGTACACTCAAGAATATGCAATTGTATAGCCATTAAAGCATTGACGGAAGAAGTGCTACCCAACACCAAGTACTACACTTCTTCCTTTCTATGGTTCAGTGCTCAATAAAAGAACATTGTAGTGTTGAGGAGGTCATCGTATAATAAATCTTTGGAATAGCATCTTCAACTTTTGTTCGACAATAGTCACAGTAGAATAAAACTTTTCTCCACATAGCAATGGCATCTTTCGTTATTGTAAAAAGGGAAAGTTGAGGAAAGTGAGATTTGCTTTGTTGGGGAATATTCAGTTGTGATTTTGTGACTGTGCTTTGGGCTGCGTAGGAAATTACAGCTGTCTCAGTGCTGAATTTCATCTGTCCCGACTCCTTGGCTTTCACTTGGTCCAGAGTTATCTACCAACGATTCTCATGGTCGTGATATCCTGGGTTTCCTTTTGGATGGATGTCAACTCGGTTCCTGGACGTGTCACTTTGGGAGTCACCACTCTGCTCACCGTCTCTTCAAAAGCAACCAGTCAGTCGCACGGAACTAACTTCCCTATTTTCTTATATTCATTACTTTTAATGGTTATACTACCCACACACTCTTATTGTCCGTTTCCTTTATACCGCACATATTCAGTCCACTCAACCAACACCCTCCAACCAACTCTATAGAAAAGATAGACAAAATAAAATCTAAGTGCTTCCATGTACAATGGTTCTGTTCGAACACTCCTACTACAACTGCTAAAATACTAAAAACAACCATACCTACCGTAAAACTCAAATATTGTACTTCGGGGCTAGTTACTGCTTCTTGGGTAAAAAATTAAATGAATTTTTACTAGAAACTTTGATTATCTAGCAAATTTTCACTGTAAAATTCAATTACCGTACTTATTTAGCCATCTCGGCATCGTGAATTGTTTACCATTACTTGAGATTAAATTGACTCTGTATTGATTACGGCGGATTTGCATTTTGCATCCCAGACCCATCAAGGGAATAAAAGTCCACAGGTATTTTCCTTAGATTTACGGTGCGATTACTACAAATATTGCTAGGACTGGGAGCGATTTGTAGTAGTAGATAGAATGAAGGAAATAGCCATTTTTGTGATATCTAAATATTTTCCCGTTCTTGTTCTATAGGTTCTTTCTATCTGTTCTGTTGTGTTCTTGCCACGAAACGACAGATAGGCTAGTAGTTTAAGTAGTACTTATCAAACCGTCTATGTAGTTTAGTGTGGCAGTTATTGGAGGAGAGAGCAGGAACTACATGGGAAGACTGGAACCATTAGATTACATTTTCCCCGCTTCACTTAATAACTAAAGTTACTACGGCACACAGTCAGTCAGTCACCCTCTATTATTTCGGTTGATACCCGCTCCTTCTTTTATTCCCAGTTTTGGTGGACTTTCTGAACGTAACTACCAACGTTAGCACTTACACTACCTATTGTTCTTTTCAATTTCTTTGTCGACACTAGCAATTCTTCTTGTGGATGAATAAATATATATATATCTTTCTTTCGTGTCTCCCACAATGCTCCATTACAACCCGTCTCAGTCCTCCACAACTGCCTTCCTTACGTGACACCAGAGTTATAGAATGGCGAGCCCTGTCTTATTTATAAAATAATAATTTACAGACAAGCACTCTCTTTCAATTGTCCTTTTCCCATCTTCCTTCAGTGTCGTTTCTAATGTAATTAAGCTATATTGGGGAAAGTTGTTGCTTTTTCCCTTCTCTTATTTTCCAACTGAACATGACAGTTTTAACTCGCGCGAACGAATAGAGACAAGCTTATGGAATCGTACATTTTGTCCATCCGCCCGTGAAAAACAAAAATCTGGTTTTGTAAACCTACGAATTGACGAAGGCTTACAAAATTCATTAAACTAGCTTAACCAGTTTTACAAACTACTAGCTTTGTCTTGTCTTACTTTTATTTTTTGATAGAGTCAATCACAAACGAACGTTTTATTGCCCTTCCAATATTTTTCTTGCAAAAGAGTGCCGTTAGTAAATACAAAGTGAAAAGAGAAATGAAATGGTTATATTTTTACATTTTTTAAATTTTATATTTCTTAGTCTCGGTGGTATCATTATTATGATGTATCCGAGATCGTAAATGGGCAAAATTTTGATAGGGATAAATATAGTAGCATAATAATGTGTTACTAGTACACCAGTTGTTAAGTAAACCGCGGTTAAGAGATGTGGGCGAGATTCATGCTATGACTCGCCGTGTCTTTTATATCCAAACCTTTTACATCACGTCCTCGAGGTATCGTTTTCTAGTTGTGCAACTTTATGATTCAAATGACCTTTGCTAAGTTTACAACTCAAACATGGAACCCCTATAATTCTAGTGCTCTATGATATAGTCGACAATTCTGAATGCTGGGAATAGTGAAAAGACGTACACACTAGAGAATGGTAGTAGACTCAAGAAGAATTCCAGCTTTTGTAATGCCTGTTCTTGGTAGCTATTACGTCACCCTTTTAACATAACATAATGTAATATGGAAGTTTATAACTCAATGTAGAACCTATTAAGGGTAGTTTAAGGAAGCAGTTTTTCAGACTTTTAACATTGTTTGCTAGTTTAATGTAGTTTCCAGTTGAAGTTTCACTTTAAGATAAACTTGTGCAGTGAGGCATCACGACAAGATAAGCCACTACTTACACACAGTCAAGAGTCAAGAGAAAATCAAAAAAGTGATATTCTAAATATTTGTTAGGGCGGGCATAGATAATATTTGGATGGGATGATGGCTCGATAGAGATTCAAGGGTGTTTGCTGCAGATAGTAAATTACCCTGAATTGAGGAAGATGTGCATAGAGACAGAGAGTGTGATATTAGTAGCATTGAATTGTAGTGCAGTAGTCTTGTAAGCAATCACCCATCACAGCATAACATGCATAACGGCATTACTGGAGGCAATTTTGAGACTAGCTCATCTCATCCCTTCTTTCTCCTTTCTCCAATTTCCTGTATACTTGAACAGAAAATGTGACACTTGATATTTCTCTTAAAATGGTGCTCACGATTGATTTATTTTGAGGACAATTCCCTTGCGGGGTTCCTTTCCATGATCAAGATAGATATTCCCTCTTACATATACATAAATAAATATATTGTGTATGCACGTACATAAATACATAGAAATATGCGTGCTTTCTCCTTTCTATTTCCATCTGTCGCTACAATACGTACGTGTATGTATGTTGACTAATGTTGAAATAACATACGAGACATGTAACATTTGGCTTTCTTTTCTTTTGTTGTTCAGATATCAATATTGAGTCAAGCTATGTCAAGGCTATTGATGTTTGGATGGGAACTTGCACAGGTTAGTTCATACTTCTGTTATTAGTAGATCCCTTTGGCCCAGCGCTTCATAAAGTTCAATCCCAATTTTCTAATATCTACGTAGGTAGATGCATAAGCCGGTGCTTATATTAGCCTACCTGATATATTGTTACGAAACTATGTGACAACGATATTATTACTGGGAACTCCAGAAGACGCTTTGTAAAATTCATTCAACCATATCAAAATCTGTCAGATATCAAAGAAGTTCCGTTTCTAATAACCCGATACCATGAGCCTTTGTACTATTGCTATTGATTGCACCATTTGTGATGTAATCATGAGAGCTAAGTTCTGAGTTAACTATGCAAAAACTAAAAAGTCATGGTTTCATACGCTCAGAAACCTTTTCTTTAACAAAATCATAAAACTTTTCCTTGAAAGAATGTTTTTTAATAATGTTCTATTTACGTAATTTATTGAAAACTTACTTTGAAAATAGCATTTGTTTTTCTGGCGCTCTTGGAATTCACTATCGTCAACTATTTATGGAGAAGAGAAACTCACAGGAACTTCCGACGAACAAAAAAGTTCAATGCCGGCGGTGCAACAGTAGGAGGAGGAGGAGGTGGAGGAGATGGTATGGCTATGGCACCTGCTAATGAAACTGACATGGGAGCTCCTCATGGAAAATCTCCAACCAGTACTTTGGTCGAGGTAACTAACTAATCCGCTGAGTTACTTAAAATAATGAAGATTATTTTAGAAGCAAGGTCAAGTTCCTTTTTATGCTCTGCACTAAAAACGAATGCTTTTGTAGTTTAATAAAGAAGAATTCGAATAAAATAAAAGCGAATGCTATAGTTTGATGGAGCTTAACTAATTTATGAACAAATGAAATTAAAGGTAAAGGAGAAACTTGGTGGCTCTTTGGGGAATCATTTGGAAGCCCGATTCATCGAGAACCCCAGCCATCATTACTTAAGCGTTACGGAACAACCTAAGGTCGAGGGAGCTGGCTTGGAACCGAAAACCTTCAGTTTCTTCAATCTGCAGGCTTCTGCCAAAAACATTGACGAGACCTGTAGATATGTATTCCCTATTACGTTTGCAATTTTCATTATTGTTTATTTCGTCTATTACCTCATAATCTAAATGAGAAAAGAAGATGAAAAGGTTTGAAGACACGTTTCTACCGACACTTATCCGACTAACGGCACTCCTACCATACAAGAAGAAATACTTGAATTCTCCGAGACTACAAGAAAGAGGAATGTTTTATGTACTTTGGATGGAAATTGAATAGGGCACTACCAACATTCCTTCAGATCAACTACTCGCATTATATTATTCTGTGTATTAAGTTTTGTACTACTTCTGTACAGTGTACGCTAAACTATATAGTTTAGTTTATGTGATTATTATACTGTACTTACAAAATATACGATCATTCAACATGACAGCAGCTACTTTCAAATATCAGTATTCTATTGCTAAATTATGGCATATCTATACATAATACGTAACAATTACAATGTGGCAGTAGCACCAGCTATTTTATGTCCACTACTATACTAACATACTCTGTACTTATTAAGATCACATTACATTAACTATATACAATTTAGATATATGAAAATCATGTAACTCATACGTATTATTGTTCTCGAATCGAAATGATCCACTGGTTTTGATGAAAATGATAATAATCTCAAGCAAACTTGAAGACAGTTTTCACAAGTGTCCTAGCAATACACTAATACACAACACACTACTTTGGGCTACTCAGTAGCAGCTATATACCTAATCTTGTATAACTGCAAAGAAAACCGCCTCCTTCACTATTGTTGTAATAGCTCATATGCAGCTAAACCATTAGGTATGCATTTGATAATCCCAAATAACCTAAATAGATTTTAACAATCAAAATGCAGTCAATGCAAATTAAAATTGTATATAGTGTCAGTAGTTAAGATAAGTGCATTACTTGAGGATATAGGAGAAGAGGAATGTAGAATTTAAAACTCTGGATTGTATACACATCATTTAATTTTAGACGAGTCCTTGTTGCTCTGAATTCAAATTGCTTGCATTGCAAATGCTTTCTGTTATTAGACGTAATTAATCAAGCTTGCTTATTAACTTAACACTAGGTACCTACCTAAATACTAGTAGTAAGTAGTTACATTTACAATGAGGTAATCATTACATGTGAAACCAGATAAATGTTACATTATATTTAGCTAGGTATTAGGTAGATACATAACTTAACCGTTACAGAATAAAATGATAATAACTATAAGTAGTACCTATCTATGTTGTGCACTTTGGTCTTTGTATGAGTGGAGATAGTGGGGAACCGAAAAGTTTGATAATGACCTACTAGTGCCATGCGGGTACTTCAATTTTAATTAAATTGTGTAGTTTAAAATTACAACTTATAGTAATGTTTATTTTACGTGGACTGTGACAATGAATTAGACCTTTTCCAACAAGATGACTGGGCATTGTGGGCACACTGATCAGTCAAATATATGACAGATTGCTTGTCACTGCATATGTATATCATGTATAAAGAATTATCGTATCTACTTAACTGTAAGTAAAATAGAATTTTCGAATAAGTGAAATGAATGCGCTTTACATTCTTAACGTAAATAGCAATTATGTTTGTTGTACTTATCATTAGTGGCATAGTGTGCTTATACATCTATTGGCAATAGAATAGAATATCAGTTTATAATGTACGCATTCACTTCCTGTATGTATAATAGCTTGCCTCTATAATATCGCTAAATAAATCTCCAGTATAGGATGTAATTTGTTATAATTACAGGGATTTTGAAACTGATTTTATTCTTCTCATAAACGATTACCTAAATATTTTTAACAGGTAGCGTTTCTTAAGTCAAGTACAAGCAAGAAAATCATTTCGTTGCTAAAGACAAAAAACAAGAACTAAAAGCTGCATGTTTTTAAAATATCCAAGATTAAAAGGTGTCATACAAGAATTTAGAGAATTAAATATTTAAAGCGATAACCTACTGTAAACGCGCATGATGTTCAAATAGATGTTCAGATAAATAGATGTAGGTATAATAAGTAGTACGCAAAAAAACCATGTAAATTCAAACCCAAGGTAAACATACTTATTAATTTTAGATCGTTCATGCATTGTGAAAACAATATTATTGTTCAATTTTTCCCGTTGTGGCAGCTTACTATGGTTTTGTTATTCATGCATTTTTCATTTACCATAAAATGAGTGTCAATTTCTAAACCCTTTTGGAACAGCTTTCTTTACTGGTGCTTGTTTCTTAGGATCAATTAAATAATATAATTATAATAATATTATTACCTATTACTATGATTCGCAAAAGGATAATTAATAATTCTCGTCTGTTTGGGCCATAAATATACAACACAGACATCATCACATAAACACCCCACTTTTCTCAATTATGGAAATAATTCTCTTTCAGTTTAAAAAGTAATAATGCAATTTAGAAATCCATCATTTTCATTATCAATATTAGCATCGATGTAATAAGTAAAATGGGCATCTTTCCAGATGATTAAAATTTCAACTAAATGTAAGCCGAAGTAAGCTAAATTATTATTAATTTTACGTATGATAAGTGTCAATACCAGTACTGAAAGCAGAATTCAATTTGACATGGACAATGAATATGTTTATCTCTTCAATTATGTAATGTTCATAGAGCATCCTTCATTTTCCGAATGTATATTGTACAACAACATCCAGTGTTAAAATCAGTTCAGGTTATCAGTGAGACACTACGTAGTACGTAATGTATTTAGAAGTGCGGTTCAATGCAAACGAGAGAGTATGACCTTCAAGCTCAGTCACAAACAGATTAATCCTGTCTCTATAGATAGGTTGCCAACGAATTAAATGAGCTTACTTCTAAGTGCATAAGTACATCAAATGTGTGTTATATAAGTAGAACTCGTACAGAGAACTGTGTGGAAACTAAATATTTATATGTAACTAAATGCATATATGTACAATATGCGGATTCGTGGTTTTGAAGGCAAAGCTTCCAATGAATCTTTCCTAAAATTGTGGACCTCAATTTGTCAGACTCAATTCGATATCACAATTTGGTAAGTATGACGTGTCATCTTATTAGTTTATTTAATGGATGACAAAGATTCATTTGTTGTTCTTATTGGAACAATTACTACATTACTTAGTAGATACGGGAATGAATGACTGCAATAATTCAAATCTGATGCTATATGTTATTAAATTGGGTACATAATTTGTTGGAACTTGTATGTGAGAATAAAATGTATACTTCTACTTTCTACTCCCAGTAACCAACAGCTGTGACAGTGCCGGCTTTAATTGCATTGAAATATGCTTGAAATGGGTCCGGGCAACGGAAAATTGGTAGCAGCCGTCTCGGCAGCTTGCGTCGGTGGTTTAGTAACCGGGCTAATACTGGCATCTCGAAAGCAGAAAGACAAGGCACCCGAAAAATGGATCAAAGTTGGCACTATAAGCGACTTAATAGTTTATCCAGTGAAGTCAGTGGCTGGTATTCACGTCCGAGAGGGAACTGCCACAAAACTTGGACTTAAAGGTATTTAATCCTAAACAAAACTTATTTGTAATTATTATTCATTGTGCTATTAATTACATAATTTTATTTTGGGATTCAATTTTTAAAGGATGCGACTCTGTTATACTAAGGGACAGAGTATTTCTTGTTGGAGACTCAGATGGTTCGTTTATGAATCAAAAGAAACTACCACAACTCACGTCCCTAGAAGCAGAAATTGATGGAGACTCATTAATTCTTAAAGTTATAAGTGATCCTAATCAGAGGATTGCAGTCTTCATGCCCAATGTTTGTCTAAACCCTGTCGTAAGACCATGCAGGTAGGACTTCCGAGTCTATAATATTGTCAAAAATAAATATTTTATGAATGAAATTCATTTCCCTTGCTCTTATAGATTGTACAATGACAAGGTGAAGGAAACTCTGGATTGCGGTGAGGAGGTTGCTATTTGGTTGAGCCGCGTTTTGAAGAGGGAAGGTCTACGTCTGTATTATCATGCTGCTGATAAAACTCAAAGATCAATGTCAAAACTTCATCAAAAGTTTCCCTTGTTTAGCCCGGATGACTTAGTATGTACTTGCTTTTTTATTCTAAGTGTATACCATACACACATGCCATTATATACACAAAATCAAAATGTTTTGTGTACCTACTGATCGTTGTTCAATGATGTCATTTTAATAGGGCACATTTCATGATGAGACTTCATATTTGGTGATGACTGAAGAATCATTAGTCGAACTTAATAGCAAAATTAAGGGACCTCCTGTAAGCCACGAGAACTTCCGACCAACTGTTATTATCAAAGGAGTTAGCGAACCATTTGCAGAAGACTTTTGGACATATATGCGAATTGGTAATGATGCTGGCCCTATGTTCAAGACAGCTATGCCTTGTTTGAGGTATGTTCAATGCGTACATTTAATTCTGATATAATTACAGAGATGCTTTATAATATATACTATATTTACAGTTCCACATTGTAAAGTTTTATTTGAATGAATCGACTACTTAATTGATTTGGTTCATTCTGTACGTGCTAATTAGATGCAAAATGACTCAAATGGACACAACAACAGGAGCGGTCCGTGAAGATTTAGAGCCAATAACATCAATTAAAAGGTTGATACATTGATAATAAATTATCCCTTTGCGTAAAAAGTTGTGTCTGCGCATAATAATAACAAATGTGTTTATTTCAATTTTTACAGGATCAAGAGGCAAGTTGGCGACAGACTTGTTACCCAACTTACTGCAAAGGACGCAGTTATGGGCACTCATATGGGAATTTTTGACAAGGCAAATGTTAAGATCAAAGTTGGAGATCCTGTTTATGCTGCATTACTCTAAGTGTCCATTCGAAGAGTATTTTCCATAATTTTGCAGTCCTAGATATGAAATAGCAAGAAACTACGTGTCCACAAAATGTCAAACCATACAAACGAACGACAGCACCAAATTGTTTCCCTACCAAGTTCAAAGAGGGAAATGTTAAACTAAAAGAAAGAAATATGTATCCCAAAAAGGATCAGTTTTGTCCCATTTACATATAAATTTTTACATTATTTGACCAAAGTACGTTTAAAGATATCGTTTTCTAAATTGTGTATCTAAACTAAAACTGACTTTGCTGCTTTGATGAAGTAAATCTATTTCGTGTAAAGAAAATTTTGCTATTTTAATAGGATAAGCATTAAGCAATAGAACCTATGTATGTTTTTATGTGTCTACAGAGTCGTTCAAATGACAGTGCCAAATGACTCATCATATTATTATGTATATTTATAAGCACAAGCAGTAATTAATAATTATGCAGAATCTGAATCTTGAAGGTCATCCGTCATTTCTTGGGACGTTATTTGTGACGTTGCTAACAATGTTTAACGACTTATGAATTATAAACTGAGTCTAGTAGTGCAAAGAGAAATCTTTTTAACATGATGAAAGTCATATTATAGGAACTGATATTTTGAAATCCTCTGTATATGCGATGGCGGGCAGCCGACTTCAATGAACATTTCATAAGACTCACAGAACTATGTCTAACTAAAATCCAAAAAGAATCGTTCTGGCCGCTCCATATCCCATACGTATACCACCTCCTTTTCTCTCTCTGGTGCATGCATGGGGACCTTTGAGTGTGAGTTCCTATGTATACACAATGCTATTGTATTACATGTACATAAACAACTCAATGAAATATGGAGGTACCTACTAATAATATTACTATTACTATAATGCTATAACATTATCAGTTACGGATTGAGTTACGGGTATTAGCTTAAAATTATAATGGAGTAGAGTCTGGAAATTGAACAGAAATTAAGTTCAATAATTGGTAGCAGGATCTACACCCGCATTATTGGCATATTTATCGGCCAACAAGTTTTAGCTGCATGCATACAAAAACACAATGTGAAACCACTGACAATAAGTCGAAAATAATAACATGATGAATGTGCAACCAAACTCTATTTATAATGGTCAAGGAATAGAGTAAAAAGCTTGTAAAATTGTCACTGAATAATTGTGTACTAACATAAGTAAACAAGCGTGTTTGTGAACATTTGATATTAAGGAATAACTTGACATGTATTTATTGTAAGTGTAACTGTTCAAAGCAATCTTTACTTACTTCGCTCGCATACGAATAATTTATAAATATTTTTATCGTAATACATATATGAAATATCGCTAATGCTGTATAATGTGTATACTTTTGCTGGGCATTACAATTCCCAATTACAATACAATGGTATGCGACTGGGCGTCTGTTATTCCCCGATAGGTACTCTGTATGAAAACACCCCAATTTGCCAACACCACATTTTCCATTTTCCCAACAGATACTTCGTCGACAAACCTTTTGTCAACAAGCCATTTTGTCAACACACTTTTTATCATCAACGCTTATTGTGGCCATGGAATAATTTTAGTTTTACTAACAACACAAGAAAAAAACTTATAACGCAACGGTAGATATATGAAAAGGTGGTTCGCAAACTTTATAATATTTTATAGATTTATTTCATCTGTGCATTTATTTTTAATTACGTTAGGTTAGGCCCCTGTAAAGCGAAAGGATATATCCCCGCATAATTAATGGCTCACATATTTTAAGAAATTAAAAGCAACCTCTGCCTTACTTAAACCTAAGTAATGGTAGTAGCAAATAACTTGAAATATGTTCCAAGAAATAATTTTTCTTCTATAAACCCTAAATGTTATGAATAAACCTCTGTTGACAAAAAGGGATAATGAAAATGTTGACAAAATGGGGCGCTGAAAACCTTGTTGGTAAAAATGGATAATGCAGTTTTTTGGTCTGTTGATAACAATTTGGGGATGAATCATTCTGTATTATAACGGATTGACTTGATAGAGCTACATTTATATTTTAATGGGTATGTTCAGATAGTTACACCTGCAACACACACACAGCAGAAGATAATACTATGAGGTATTCTAGTCACATTGAAGGGAAAGCTATTTGCCTATGCAGTTGCAACTGAAGATATAACTCTCTAATTACGTTCTGAGACAAATCGCCATAAATTGAGGCTAATAGTATGTAGAATAAAATATATATGTATAATTGCAGGCCATCTATCTACTTACATATGTGTACATACCACAAAAGTGTGTCGGACCACCAAAGTGAACCTAATTTCATTGGGACTCGGGATTTGTATTTACATGCTTTGTAGCAAACTACCTTCACAGCTTAGACAGGGATCCTAGTTCACAATGTCCAGTGCTGTGCATCTCAGTTGCAAACGAATTTCACCGTATAAGTAATGCATGAATAGCACCCAGACATATTTTTCGCTTTTCCAGTACATTAAACTTTCACTTCACTTTCTCCTACGGAAAATTTCTTAATAGAATGTGTACCTATTTCAATTGCGTCTCATACTATTATTTGCTTTGTACCAAACATAATGATGACGATTTAAAAAATGAAATAACAATAATTCCCAAAACATTAGTGAGAGTTGGGATTCCAGTCAAAAAATTCAGGTTGTTTGAAAAATCAATGTCGTCGTTTACAGTCATTTTTAGAACCATTTTAATTTTTTTAACCTAATTTAACTATGCAATAGACTTTTCTACAATTTTTGGAAGTCGAAAAATCTATGGCGCATTGAGGGAAAATCGAGGAAGATATTCTGCAGAAAGGGTTAATTATTAATGCTTAGATACGACTGTTATTATTTCGACCTAAACTTTTGGGATACAAAAAATAATTTCTTCTTAACCTCTAACGTTTTCCATTTCAACGTTGGACATTGTCTTTTACACTGGAACTCAGTTTGACCGTTTATTATGTTTCTCGGTACAATTGTAGGCTCTCTTTATTTATTAGTCTTCAGGGAGTGATGCGAATTTCGAGACATTCTTTATGATGACGCAGTGCAAATCCTTTTTTTATATCAAACGTGTCGAATGTTATATCTGTAATTTGGGTATGGTCTCAAAAGTCTCAATTGCGGGAATACTAGTAATGTTTAGTTCTGAAACAAAGATGAAATTTTGGTAGAATGTACATTACATAATTGACTCACTAATTAGAAGCTAATTATGACGCTACACCTGCAAATACTAGAGATACAAATGTTATGTCGACCAAATTTAATCTGTGTGTGACGTTTGTAGAGTGAACCAAATGCCAAAGGGAGAAAAGTTGGTATGCAAACAAACTAACATTTGTACTTATTGCATGCTAAATGTGGTACAAAGAGGAAACAGAAGAGTGGAGAGTCATTGAATGGAGTAGAAAAGACCAAAGGGAGTTTTGAAACCTCTTAAACCCCACATGAGTGATGACCACAAAGTGAGCAACTTTCTACCTAACTTGTTAGCGTGCAGATGAGTGCAAATGATGGATAGAACTGTTAAACGGGAAGTAACTTTACGAGGACTGCATAGAAAACAGTTGGGTACAAGAACTTGCGCTGGCGCTTCTTCGAAGAGAACGAATTCCCGTTTGTTCTTCTGCAACATAAACTCCACAGAAGGTAAAATAGCCAAACAAGACGGAGCAAGGGAGCATCACCAAATTCCACATACGAAAACACAAGTCTTAATTTTCTAAGTGAATCCTTTTTGATTTCGATTTCGGAAGTATACACTGTCCTCACTTGTCCTTCGTCAGACACCATTTCTTGTCAACAGTGATAATCAATTCAGATAAAATAGCAAATAGTGATAATACAGAAATTTTTTCATGAATCATTGTTATCGCACCCTCGACACTGTGAAAACTTGCTAACTCAGCACCAATACTTCTATAAACATTTCTTTCACCAATTTATTTGTGACAATTGACATAATATTGCTAGTTTGTTAGAATAGTTTTACCTTTCAATATTTACTCTGTCGAGAAAATAATCTTTAATGCTAAGACATTTTGTTCCCTTTGATTTACTATTTCCTACTGTATTGGACACTACAAACACAATTTGTTTCCAAATCAAAGAAGTTGACTCCTTTTGAAGAAACATAGAAAGGATTTTATTCGCGTGTAACATAACATTTACAGCATTATAAGAGAAAATGTAATTCCGTATTCTGTAATAAACTGCAGTCCAATTCACTGCACTGACACTGCAGTGTGGTTTAAGGATGACGTACATGGTTTTTGGCACGTTCCTTGTCATGATGTACTCTTGGACTCTTCCTCACACTACGTAAGTCATATATATTTATTATCAAAGACAAACAAACTATATTATTTTATGTAATGACTGTTATTTCAAAGAAATGGGGATTTCGGCATCATTTAAAGGGAACGGCCATTTCTCCGTGCTACAATGGCTGTTAGTATAGTAGAAGTGGAGTGGTAGTAGTACTCTGTGATTGGAACACATAACATAATACAAAGTGAAGTTATGAAGTAGTAATACAACGGCTAGGGATACGTGCTACAAAGCAGTTATCTAAATTGCACAATATGAGCTGACATTACAACAATGGGAGTTATAAAATAAAAAAGTTAGGGCTCTTCACCCAATTAACGGAGTAGTTGATCTGTTTTCACATGATTCAAGATTGTTGAATCCTTTCTTGTCACATTTTAATAACGAAGTTAAACAGATAACCCACAGCAAGTTAGTTAATGTTTATTTAGTGTTGTCCGCAATCCCTACCTGGTCATTGTGCAATTAGATATGGAAACTGAAAAGTCTCAAGTATATTAGAGTGCCCTTTGGCTGTTTTCTCTGCAGCCTAAAATTGGAGCTAGTCATGTATGGAACGTCACTTTCTATAATTAAAATTAATTAATAGTAACTAAATACACACATCCGTTAGGAGCCTGTAATTTTGTGGTGCACAGTTGGAGTGAGCATTAAACCATTGCATTGACAGGGCAGCACGGTACTTTGTTCCTGAGATGAGAATGATAATGAGATTTCAACGCAAATGAGAACCTGAGAACTATGCGGATGTTGCAACAAAAATGGACTAAAAGTTTCCATTAGTCTTCAGTAGAAGGGAATGTGTTTCCTATTCAATTTAGAAATTTCCTTCCTGAGACTGCCGGAATTAACGAAGAAGATAAACGTTAGCGCTAACCTAAAGGAATTTTACGTAATATAATACGCAGTAGTGTCGACTGTCGACTTAACGAGGAAACAACATCAGAAATCAGACTTCCAGTGAAGAGTCAGGCTTTCATGACATTTATAGAGAGAAATACTGTTGCTTTCATTACATTATTACTGTTTGTTCTTCTCTTTGGCTATTGACTTCAAACGAAACGGCTTTGATTAAAAGAAATAGGATATATAATGAAATCGTTTCTATGCAATAATGTAATGTAGGAGAGGAAGAAAGGACAGTTGAAAATATTCCTCTCTCTGCCGCTTATTACGCTATCCATGGTTGTTTAGTAGACATTTAAATATTGTCACATCACATGCATGACACACAGAAACTTTGTAACATCCACGGATTAAGGTATCATTAAAATCTCTGCACATGTATGCTCCGTGCTTTGAACTAAGGCTATATTTATATTATTAGTGCCATGGGTGCCACCATGACGAAAGCTACACAGTTGTTGTGAAGTCTTTGATACTATCATCGTTGTGATGCGTTCTTTTCTACCACTACCACTACGTACATATGAGGCTACCTCCTTTACGATTACGATAACCAGTCTAGTTTAAAACCCAGATCTGTACATGCGAAACATTTCTGTTTAATCTTCCCTTGATTGCATTGTCGCATTCATTTCGCTCCAAATTGTCGTAATGAAAGCAAGTCCGGCTTTTGTCAACGTTTCCTCTGCTAATGTAATCCTTTTTACAACTATTTGTATTTCCAGCAGCTTTGCTATCTTTCGGGTACTTACACAGCCTACGATGAATCAAATTCCCTGAATGCCATCACGACACACGCGTTCTTAATACTTTCATAAACATGTATATTTAATTCAAAATATCCTACTTGAACGTGGATATCACAAAGGAAGCAAATTGAGCGAACTATACCTAGTAGCACACTCTAATATACAATATTATTAGTATGCATTGCATCAAAAATCACAAAACTGTGATTTGCATGCAGTATGCACAGTATTTTGTAGTAAAGCAACAAACATGTGCCGTATGTTCTGAAGAGCCATGCGCCAAAAAAAATTACAATTGAAGAAACGGTGTCAGTTTATGTACATATACATCAACTGAATCCAATAGACAATGATGCAAATCTACTTTAGTATACAAAGAAAATATTACTGTTAGTCACCTATGGATTTGGTTGCCTTTTAGCTGCAAAACTACCTATATACAATGTAAATATTTTACAAAGTGATTCAAGTAGGAGAAAGTTTAACCAACTATTCTCTCAGTATTCATATTTAAGTATATGCTGTGATAATGTATTACTATTCTACATTCAGAAGAAAAAACTCTAGTTTCGAAGTTTTCATCTTTCAGTATAATACACATAAACCATTTGCCTCGGATTCGGTATCTACTATTTCTACATACATACTATAGCTACTAGCAAAAGAATATTTATGCCCAAGTCTCTGTGTGATACATGCAACGTGAACACCGACGTGACATAATATATGATAAATTAGCGGCAGAAGAAGTTAACAAATCAAGTTAGAGCCAACCAAGTATAAAAACCGTTATAGATAAGTTTCGAGAATGAAGACATAAATAGTAAATTATTGGACATAATTCTGAACTATCTGAACTGCTAATTTCATGTTTACCAACGTAAACGTATAAGGGTAGGTATAATATATTAGTACCGTGGGCAATATGAAGACTACGGGATAGATTACAAATTTTCATTAGCTTAATGGAAAAAGGTTTCGCAACTTTCAATTAGATTGTAAGTCATTTGATCTTCAGACTACATATAATATGTAGCTACCTAAGATGGGAAGAAGATATAAAAAGTATAAATTCGGATTCAATTATTGCTCTGCATACATGCTCCCACTCAGAAGTTGAAATCTGATCAGATCACAGTGGAGCAGAGTAGATGAGGTGAGCACAAATAGAATGAACTATCCCGGTGCTTATTTGTTGTGCCAAGCAACTTTCTATTCCCTTCCTAATGGTTTCTACATCTGTTTTCTTGGGAATTTTGCAATACCTTGGCACCAGGGGGGCAAACTGCTCAGTCGCATTTTTGGCTGGTAGTAAATAGAAAAAAGGATAAAACACCGGAATTTCCTTAGACTGGGAAACTTAGCGTGATGTGTAATGTGAGGAGATCCATAGGATCTCAGGAAGAGACAAGAGGCATGCCATCGTTTTATATTAGTAGAGAAACGTAAACGATTCTTTTTGTGCCCGAGTAAAGTAACACTTGCTGTGCAAGATGAAAGACGCTATGCGTGCGGGTTAGCCACTTCGCTAGAGAATTTCTCAGTACTCTGCCTACTGTGGCACAGATCGCTTTACAAATTATAGGCTCTCTCTATCCCCGTGCACTATGTACACATCATGTAATTTCATTTTAACATTTATGGTAAAAAGAAAGCATGTGATGTCTATTCATTTGTACTCATGCACAGGCTGGCATGAAACAAAGAAATAGTGAAATTGAGAAAAAGTCGTACTTTGGAGACGAATTATTTTCCCTTTTCCTCCTCGTAAGCTGAGCATGCAGTGTACATTTACAACTTTTTCCTTTCCCCTACTTTCCTTTTTAGAGGATAAAACTCCTTGTTCCTACTTTCTTGTGTTTGTTTTAGTATTTCTCTCAGTCAGCAGATGCAGATCAATAATTTTCGTTCTCAAGCAGAATGCAGTTTCCAAAATGAGCTGTAAAAGTTAAAGTAATTGTCAATCACCATGAAATAAAGCTCGCGTGGGTTGATATTCATGACTTTATTTTTATATAGCATTCTTGAATGTCCTACATCTCCCAACATCTGACCTTCTCCTATGTCCAAAACTACTACTCTTTTGTAATGAAAAAGTCCGCAGTTAAGTGATGAGCAATTCTTATCTTTTCCCTGGCTTCGTGGCACAGTCTCATTTTGTCTAGTAGTGCAGAGGAGCAGTCAAGTTGAAATTGTTATTCATGAACTCACAATACTTAATGAGTCGAAGCATGTCAAGGGGAAAAACATAATTCATAAATTCGTATAACTTTATTAGAGCTTGACTTACGTTATCTGATTGTGCATCAGGACCATATTGCGCAAATAATAATGTCGGAGAAGCTACCTAAGGATTATGCATAGCAGCTTCTTCGTCAACTTTGATTTCTCCATTTTCCAAACCACAGGATTATAATATTCCTTTGTCTGCTCTACTTTCTACTCTGAAGAATTGGTTTGTTCCTACCGTTGAAATAATGTCTCATCACATTATGATAGTATACCTGCCAAGTCGTTAGACAATAAGTTTTAAGCCTGTGATGATTAATGAGAATCGGGTAACAGATTTCCCACTAGTTTAATCTGGTTAAAAAACTCCATTCAAATTGACAAGCACAAAATTCTCAGATTATAAGTAAGTGAATAATGTTCGTTAAGCAGAGATGTAGAGTAAAAAATTACCACACGCCCACAATTTGATTAATATACAGTCCCGAATGTATATTCAATTAGCGTTCATTCAGGGGTCACAATTTTCGCCGCCATATTATTCTTGCATGTTTATATGCATGTTCACATTGCAAATCTCATAAACTACTAAGTTATTCATCCGGAAAATATCTTCATTATATTTTCCAGTCTCTAATTAAAACACAGACCGGCTACTGATTTCCGCTACATTAACTTTATTGTCTCAATTGTATCAAGGACAAGTGTTTTAGTTTCAGACTCTGATTATCATGTAATTTCAGAATGGGAGCCACAGTTCAAGATCTGGTCATTTTAGATAAACTGCTACGAAATGGCTATGACCGCAGAGCAACACCTACAAACCACCTCAGTAAGTGGAACTATAATTATTACCATTACTTACCAATACCATCATCATTCACTCCAAAATCGGAGGACAAAAGTTGATATTATCATAAATCATACATCATTAAGAGTTGAATATATTATTTGTATACATATTTTATGCATATAATTGAAGATCAAGATCCAATTACAGTAAAAAAACATTCGTTTTTAATTTTCGGCCATTCTGAAACGTACAATTCTTTAAAATTTCCTAATCAAAGTATCTAATAAATTATTGTGGCTTTAGCAGTCCTGTTTTTATGCGATGGTTAGAAGCAGTACATGAAATAGATGTACGTGCAAAGAAAAATGAAGTTATTGATCCGAAAAAACAATTTACTCTGATGACCGCTTTGATATACAGGAAGAGGCAAAGTCATTCAGAAACGTCCCTCTTTATGTTTCCTTACGCTAATTGCAAAAGAAAACGTCACCTAACCACATCAAAATCATGTGCGTGTTGGTAAAAATTAGGACTAAAGGACAATTGAACGGTCAATGAACGTCACAAATGAAGTTAACATAAGCAAAGAGACATTTAGGTACACTGTATAACGACTTTTGTTTTTTAATACGTGGCAACTAACACTTTAATTACGAGTAAAAGACATATTCTTGGCATTCAGCATTAGCTTTTCGTATGCTTGGTATAGCACTAAGTAAGTTTAAGTAATTTATAGTGCAGCTGCGGCTCAGAAGTACAATGCCCAATAATAGGTATGGATCTGTTATCTATTCCACTGCGGAGTTCATTAGATTAGGTATTAGAATATGTGTAGTGAAAAGTGATGTTCTCTATCGTTGTAGTCTACAGTCTCCCTCTCCTTCTCCATTAAATATTTCCGTATAAATCAAGCATATCAAAATCTAGAGATAAGTCATAATTTTAGTGAATAAAATAATTGTGAATAATGTGATGGAAATTTTGCCAGATGAAACCGTACCAACAAAAGTCTACTTGGAACTGTTCGTAAAAAGTTTCGGCTCACCCAGTCCTTTGACAATGGTACGTAATTCTCCTTTAGAAAGTTTGTGACTCTATAGATATGCTAATAATTTAGGTAATTAGGCTGCAAAGTTGACATATTATGGGGATAAATTTTGCCGTTAGTTTGAAGTACAGTATCAATGTACTATTATGTAGTACGAGTAGGAATATGAAACGCCATTTAAATGATGTGGATCTAATACGAACGGAGCCACATGCATTAATACACCTATGGCAGAAGAATACAATGCCCGAGACGTTAGTCACCGATGACCTCACCCATTTACTATGCCTTTGGGGATTTTATTTAAATAAATTACCAAGATAGATAGACACCAATGCAATCTTTAAGAGTACTACGGGATGTTTTCGCAGAGTTTCTATTTATGCTGCAATGTTGTAAACAATTTTGATAGCTTTGTTAGATTTGAAGGAAGCTTCTGCAAATACTGACTTAAGCCATAATATTTGATTGTATAGGTCGTAGTTAAAGATATATACAGTTTTGAAAGAACGATTGAAAATGATTTAGACACTAATAACAGAAGGCCGCCCTTGTATTTCAGTCACGTATAGACGGGTGAAATTGGGAGTTTTCTATTTGATTTTATGAAACATATATTCCTTCGTGTACAATGCGCATCTTGTGTGCAAGGACTTATAGTATACCCCTACGTAGTATGCGAATCCATCCCTGTCATGAAAACGTTTCTTACAGAATTCATCAATACATCTCTGGAACTGCTGTTATTTAATTTGCATATATATCACTTTCTGGGGACCTATTACCGGGATATGGTTTTATAACTGTAGATATTTTACTACCTGGGTGAGATGTGAATGAATTATAAGCTTTAATACACTTGTGTGTGAATAGATGAAGTGGAATTGTTAGAAAGGAAAGAGAAGCAAGAGCTGACCTGAGACATCAGTTATTCATAGAAACTGATGTCGATATTTTATATTCAGAGACATTAAACAGAACCTTGAAGATTAGGCAGTTATTTCAAATTAAGTGGGGTTGAAGGAATAAGTAGATAAGTTGGTGTTAAAGCAAAAGTGGTTTTAAAGAGGAAGGACTAAAATGTGGCTTTTCGATTTGGGATCTGTTCTAACTGTATATGTATGTACGTGCGAAATACAGGACTATAAAGTAGATCTGTACCTGAAGCAAAAGTGGAAGGACGAACGACTGAAGCATGAGGATTTACGGAAGCCGATGGATCTAAACGATCCAAATCTGGTGAAAGGTATTTGGAAGCCGGAGGTCTACTTCCCCAATGCAAAGGATGCGGATTTTCAGAGAGTTACGGTTCCCAATGGTTAGTATTATGTAACCAAGTTCTTAGGCATACCTACATAGCTTTCAATTTACAGGATCTTTCTCCAATAAGAATAAAATGCCCGGAAAAGATTTTTATAGGATTTGATTAAGGAAACAGAAAATTCACTCTCGAAAAAATTGCTTCCGATATAATATAGCTATTCTCATTCTTGTATTTTGTATGATTAAAGAGAAAGTTCCTGAATAAGCAATAAGCACACATATTACAATCTCCCTTACATTTAATCTGTAATTTTTGACGTGATTCAGCATTAAATACTATGTAAATAATCCCATGTTCTTTTCTCCTTCCTATTGTCAACCTTTGCGGCACATGGATTGCAGTTTTAATCAGGATCAACCCAGACGGAGAAATACTTTATATGCTCAGGTATAACATTTATCCGTTATCAAAATCGTGTTTTGGATACTTTTACTATTAGTACAACAGCCCCGACAGTTACCCACTTGACCCAACATCTAAACTCCCTAATATTACCAGATCATTAACGTTTTCGTTCCAAGAAAAGCTGTCAGTCGAGAGTAATGGGAAAATATGGAATTTCACAGTGCCCCTAGCACATCAAATCCAGAGAATCTTGTAACAGATTGTTAACTGAAACTCCTTTCCTAAGGCGTGATATCTCTATACTTACTAACATAAGTAGAAGACGTAATGTGCAATATTGAAATATTCTATGGCATCTTTTACTATCAGTAAAATGGATACTCTAGCGTCTCAATCCATGTAATGTATAATGTATTACTAGTGCAGTATATGAAAAGATTCTTATCTCACCCTCCGCTGGCCGTCTGACATTGTAGTCTCAGTCCCAAGCTACAGCTTTTACAATTTCAGAAATTATGTGTGTACCTAATGCAATAAAAACTAACCATTTTCTGGTTCCTATGTAATATAGATATGCTAATTTTCACAGCCATTAGTTACTCTATTAGCAATGAATTTTCAGAATACATCACACGAAACACTAAACCGACTAGGCATGCAAAAAATAATATTTGGTGGAGTGTGACGGGATGTTCTGCGACGACTGTTCCACCATGTCTTCCCTTTTCAAGTCGCATAAATGTTATGTCACGTCCGAGTCACATCTCATCTTGACAAGATAATTTACTAAATTCATGAAATATTTACACATTTACGTATCCTTTACTTACTATACTATACTATAAAATATAAAATATACTACTAAAATATACTACACTATCTTCTTTTACTATTACCACTGACACTGACTGCTAGTATCATAATTGTCTTATACAGATAGAATGGAAAATAAAATGCAAAGTCAACAATGATGAATATATATTTTGAAATAATGAATACAAACAGTCAACAGTAACGTGTTTTTTGCATGGAAGACATATCACATCCGATTCCCAACCGAAATTTCTATTCATACTGCCCTGAACATTTCACTAGTAGAAAAAGCTGTTACCGTACCGTACCGCGTTACGGTTAAAACATGCTGTATGTTGATTACAACGTATTATAGACGATTTAATCAAAAATAATATATTTTTAGATTAAAAATGACATTTTCTTGTATGATGGATTTGTTGAAATATCCTTTGGACAGACAGATCTGCACCATTGAAGTTGCTAGCTGTAAGTTCTTTTAATAAGTTTGTCTTCAAGGTACCTACTTACTTTTAAGATGATTTCGCATAAACATTTATTTGCGCATTTGTTTATTCAGTTTCTAAAACTATGGAGGAGCTTATTCTCAATTGGAAAGCAGACAGGGCAGTGACAACAGTTCCGGATCTGGGGATGTCTCAGTTTGAAATGGTCAACATAGTCACGACAAACTGCAACGAATTCTTCCAAACCGGTTCTCGTGTTTATTTTCTCTAATTTTTTTCTCTTTTTTAGTTCCACTTGACGCACAAAATCGTGCTCTGCTCACGTGCAATTGTGTTTCCTTTCTGCGTTCATTATATCTATCTTTAGCATCTTACTATTTTTATGCTACCTATAAAGCATTTACTCACTCAAAAGGGGTATAATAAAAAATAGTAGTTTATATGCTAGTCTTTCTCTTTGTGCATACAAAGTGCTTTCTTCAGATAATTTAATTAAAGTAGGTACTACTTAGAACGCAATTAAAAACCTGGTGAATCGTAAAAGCGTGTTACTGCTGCTATCCGTTTCCAGAGCAGAGATATGGAATTTTTTAACAAGTTTGTGGTGTGTCTGTGCAGGGAATTACAGCTGCCTTGTAGCTGAGTTTCATCTCTACCGGCTTCTCGGGTTCCATTTACTACAGAGTTACTTGCCAACATTTTTGATAGTTGTCATCTCTTGGGTTTCCTTTTGGATGGACGTCAATTCTGTACCTGGTCGAGTTACTTTGGGAATTACTACTTTACTTACTATTTCCTCAAAAGCTACCAGTAAATTTACATTTTCATTGCTGCATAACTAATTTGCTTTTCCTTTACATATATTTTGAAATTAGACACGGTAATTTAATGATGTTTTCAACTATTTTTTCAGAAAATATTGAATCTAGTTATGTAAAAGCTATAGACGTTTGGATGGGCACATGTACAGGTATTCATAAATTAATAATGCAATGAGCAATTAACCACGATTGGTTTATGTAAAGTGGTACCAGAAATTGGCGACATAGGTATGAACGCTAATAACTCCGGGTCCTAACTTAAAGCTTGATGCATAATAAGGAAAAGTTTGTCCAACATATTTATTGGTTCGAAGAAATACAAAATTGCCAAAAATCTAAATTCACCATTCAAATTTATCTTTAAGGGGAAATCGGAATCGCAGGACGAACATTTTCCACAAATATTATGACGATTGACTGATAAAGTATTTGCTTCTTTCGAGGAATATTAAGTGACTAATTATCTTTGGAAATAGTAATTTTGAATTTTGAAGATTTTATGTTTTGACCCTGAATATCATGTACATCTTTACTTATTATTATTATGCATCTCCTCCTTCCACCAATGTCATGCATTAGTTTCTATTTACTCGGGTTCCGGAGTTATTTGCGTTCAATTCAAACCTATAGGTACCTACTTTCTGCTACCACTGTGTATGTTTTATTGGAAAAATAATGAAATAAAGTTAAATGTTTTCCGTATTTTGTTTTAGCATTTGTCTTTTTGGCCCTACTGGAATTTACAATAGTAAATTATTTATGGCGTAAAGAGTGCAGCGGTAGAGTGAAAACTATGAATACTGCAATTGTCTCAGATTCAGCTGTTAACACGGTAATTGATAACAATATGATCCTAATGAAAGTTGATATAAAATCAACAACGTTAAGTGGTTTGTGAAACTCATCCTGCTGCATTTAATCTGTGAATACTTTGTAAACAAGGGTATTGGGACTGAAACCTACTCGACATCCGCTCCAGCCCGAAATCAAAACCACAACAAAATCAGCAGCATTGATCTGCCAATGATCCCAATAGAAGGAATAAATTTTTTGGAGCCGTTAGCTGCCATCAAATTCAATAAATATAAAAATGCTGCAAAGACCATTGACGAGACGTGCAGATTTGCTTTTCCACTGGCTTTCACCATTTTCCTTATTAGTTATTGGTCTTACTACTTAGTTGTATAGGAATTGTTTACCGACAAAGAGATATAAAGTCACATTTTATATTTGTCTTTACATTTCAACTAGTTTAAGTATATTTGCACAGTCAGCACAAAAGTTTAAACAAATTATATAAGGTTTCATAGTGCTTTCACTAGTCATGAAAAGAGAAACATCATTGATAAGATTAAAATGCTATTTGAAGTTGACTTTAATTCACATCTTTGAACTTCACTGAAGTTTGTATTTGATGAAATTCTGTCGTTATTCTCGTTATGTTCTTTAGACAAATAAATGCCTTTTTACGTGTTAGTACTAAATCTCAATTTTGTTGACAAGCTTTAGATCCAATTGAATTAGATCATAAGTTCCCAGCGGGAAACCTTCGGAGAAAACGTCAATCGTATAAGTTTAAGTATAAAGGGTAAGGGTCTAGAAAGGTTACTTCAATACGATATTAAGTTTGTTCTGGGTATTTTGTATAATCATACGCTAGCACTTTTCCAAAGAAACTATGACTTAGTTATAAGATGTGCCATTTAAATATGTATGCATCTACCTATATAATAAATAAAGACAAAATCATAATATCTATAACTATTACATAAAACAGAAATTTCTTGGAAACTACTATTGTAAATAAAATGCTATTACTATTAAAGTAAATAAAATGCCATGAAATTCTGCACTGTTTTACCCAACACAATTGACCCAAGACAAGACACAATTACTATTAGGTAATAATAGTAATAGGTATATCTATGGTATTGCATACGCATCTATCTGACTGAATGTTGCATGAGGAAGCAAACAGAAGACATGGCAAAGGATTTCAATCAAGTTTCAATTTAGCAATGCCTCTATAGTGAATCATTGTGTGTTGTTCCTATATTTTTCTTTATCTGAACAAGAGCTACTGTGGAATTCTTTACTATTTTAGCATTTTTTTTCTATTGAGTGTGTTTGTACCTTATACTTCATATAAATCCGTATGTAAGTAAGACCTTATTTGACATTTTAAAACATCAAAGATCCAAATAAAATCCAGATTCCTACATACGTATATCCCGAAACTTGGACAAAAAATGAAGTACAAGTAAAACGGAATAATTGTTCAGCATGTATATCCTTAATTGGCAGCATGCAGATGAAAGATCCATTGTAAAATTTAATTAGACTTGTCCAACGGACTTTGGACTATGAATTAATTAATTTTCCACAGTATTTTGGCACACGTCATTCAAAACGGCAGGATATAAAGCTACTATTATTTTCGTGTTGAATTTAATTCCGAATAAATTCGTAGTGCCGTATCGAAAAATTAAATTTTACATGGAGTTGAGTAGGAGTTCATTGGGTTGAATTTCTGATCTGTGGGATCTGCGGAACGTATTAACTAAGAGCCCCTCCAAAAAGGTCCCTGCCTGTACTCATCCTATTTTTTCCATTTCTGCTACACAATTGAATTATTTTCTGACATGTTTTCTGACAAAAAACTTCGCAAATTCTATGAATTTCTTTTCGTAAGTATATCACTTACATCGTAACTTTTTCATTAGCTTCTTTTCCCGTCTTAGCGACTCAATTGTCCTGCTCGAGTGATCAAGGGAATGCATAAACACACAACACCTGGAATGTTCGCCCACGAACTGCTACTTCTACTATGTGCATTTACTGGCATTCCCACCCATTCAACGTGATCAGATCAGTGAACTGAAAACGAGAAAATGTAATCCACGAACCAACCCACTCGTTGCTGCTCGGATTTAAGACAAGAAAGTTTTTTCATAGGATGAGCATACATGTTTTTGTACTTTGTAGCATCGCAATAACATTCTGTAGTCTAGAGTCTAGACTATCTATGGCATCATAATATAAATAAAAGAGATCAGAGTCTTCTAAGCTAAGGTAATGCAAGGGGCATACAGTTTTGTGTGATCATGAAAAAAGCCATAAATCGGTGCTATTATTTCAGGCACAGGAGCCTGAATTACCGAGTTTCGGACTATCTTTATTGGAATTATTATCATTTCGGCCAAGTAACGGCTATCCTCAAAGTTTATTAGGTAGAAGAGGCTTATGGCAGTAATGCACTGAACATGTACAGTGACGATTCATTATTATTTTTGGTGACAAAACTGACAAACAACTTTTCTCCACTGAAGTGAAGTCAGCCACCGCTGTTCTCATTTGCATACATACAGCAAAACCAAATGCATAGTATCAGCACTAAAAAATTTACGATTTGAGCTTAGGTATACATAAATATTTGTTTATATGTGTATTCCATTAACATTTGAGCATTTTCTTTCCTGTATAGGGAAACCGCAAAGAGAACTTGCTTATTTTAGGCAAATGGACTAATTTTATTCTATTAGTTGTTACATAGCATTATACAAGTAGTAGTTGTCTATGATGTAAATAAAGGTGGTGGGTTTTACTATCACTATTTACTTAACTGTTAACCACTTTCCCCAGGTTGTGAATTTCTATTTTCCATTTACACGTCGGTGTTTAGAACAGACAGCTCTGGTTTCGAATGTTACAACGGTAGTTGTAAACATAAACATAAACCACAATATAAGTAGGAGGACGGAGGGGGAAAGGCAGGAAAGGATGCAGAATCCTCTGCTTGTACATATATTAACTATTGACTGCAAAGTTCTTTATAGATAATAATGGGGAGAGCATTTAGCCATAGCGTAGGATAAAGCCGGGGAAACCAAACAACCACCATCCAGTAGCCCATCAAAAGTGTGAGCGAACATCGGAAGATAAGTGCAAAAGCTGAGTTACGTTGCCCATCGTACATACATACACGTAGCATTTCTAAGTACATGTACATGAATACATAGAAAGGCAACTGACTGAAGTGAACTAAACTGAGCTAAAGAGAACTGAACTGCTGAAAGTAAGTAAAGTAAAAGAAGAATTTGCGCTGGCGCTCCTTCCCACTTACTTACCCTATCTCTACCCTACAATAAAGCAAGGCTACAAAGAAGGAACTACTCAAGTCGCTTTACTTTACTATTACATAGTGGAGATCACATCACATCAGCACCCAACTTAAGCTAGAAAGGAAACGAAGAAGATAGAACAAGCTCGCTGGAATCAACTTTGTTCTGGCTGGCCAGGCCAATTCCCAACTTGACATCACACTCACCCCGACCAAGGCAAAAGAAGCCCACAGTAGTAAGTGTCCGACTCCCTCTTCCTCCTCTGACTCTTTTTTAAAAGTTACTTTATCTCCCGTGTCCTGTTCCCAGCCGAGCTAGACACTCAGCACTGTCACTACCCACTGTCTCAAGACTGTCCAAGAAGACCATACATCCAGCCAGTCAACTACCTACATACTTATTCTGCTCACTGACTACAGACTCCAACTCTCGCCCTAATATCCTCTGCTGTTAGCCTGGGAAGGTTGGGACTGTGCTATGTGTGTGTGTCCTGTCAACTAAAGACATAAGTCCGAAATGACTTGACTTACTTACATTAACCATTAGCTAAGCCAAATCAAAAGCCAGGCAGCTAATCCCATACAGTCTGCTAATGCACGTTGCCAAAAGCAAGACGACGGACGAACTGTCTCTTTGACACAATACAACATACGAAGTACGGTCGACGTTCAATGCAGAAGAGTTAGAGTGGAAGGAGAGAAAAGCATGTACATACCGCGGAACAATCCAATCCATAAGACAATCATATAAATACTATAAAAGATAGAGAGCAAGGATATTACTCTTCTTCTCGAGAAGCTTTAAGGCGAACGAGTTTGTTATTGAGTTTCTTCGGTTTTACTGTTAGTTTAGATCTTGAGAAGAACAAAACCATCCTTCGTTCTCAAAAACAGCAGTTCTTTTCACTCTTTTTTAACTCGGGGAAGTTATTTAAGCAAGGCTTTAAGTTTGACTCTTGACGTTCTTATTCTCCTTCCCAAATAGTCGGCATTCGGCAACCGTAAAACGTAAACGTAAACTCAAATCTTAAAAGAGGTAGTTGCTAGTACTTACGGAAAGTTGAACAGGAAATAGTTGTTCAGGAACTGCTATGAAGCCGAGATCTCAACAGCCAGCTTTCCAAACTCGACTGGGCCAAACAAAGTAAGTAGGAAAACGAACGACCAGCTGTGCTGTGGAGACAAAAAGAAGAGCACATATACAAACGAAACAGAGCACATCAAAAAACAACACGCCTCCACTCAGCACTCAACTCACTCAGACGCATCGTCATCTCCACACAAAACTAACGTACGCTGTACCGGATTCTGATTTTATCTGATCAAAAGATAACTCTGAATTGCATTCAAACGAGTTTCGTATTTCACTGCTGCACTTTCACTCCGCTCTTCCACCACTCCAGTCACTCACCTAACAATAACAGATTTCTGCCGAATAAAGGAAAAGCGAGACGGAGAGCTGAAAACTGAAAACAAAGAAGCTAATCTAAGCAGTCACTTCACTTCTACTTATTTTATTGCTAATCATTACGATTTTCTTCCAGTTTTCACAGTGAAGAGAGCGGAACTCATTACACTAACAATAAAACCAACAACCAACTGTAATGCAAGAGTCAGCAAGAGCAACTGAAATGAGTCTGTAACTGTCGGACAACAGTGCAATTCGGGCAGTTCAACCTGACTTGACTTAAATTTTTCAGATTCTCTTGACTCTCGCACACAGAAACTCAATCACCGGAAAAGATTTACAGTTGCACTCAGCACGCTGGAGAGGGAAAAGGCTGTAATTTATTCTCCATGCGTTACCTTACGTTACCAGACTGGAGTCCATGTTGCTGCATACATAGACAAACGTGCCCTCCATCAGTGAAAGCAAATCAATCCATATTGATATACCTAATACAGGCAGAGACAACCGACAGATCCAAACAGAAAAGAAGAGCAGGTAAAAGTCTCACTCTCTCCCTTTCCTGGTGACAAACACATTTGACTGGATTTAAATGAGACATTCCCTGAAGGGCGAGGAACTTTAACTTATGTATTGCATGACTACAAGTAAACTTATATTTATTGCATTGTAGGAGTAACGTATTTCTATGAATGAATTCATCACTCCCATTCGTCTCGTGGGGAAAGTGAAACATTAAAAGTTTTAGCTCATGTAAACTCACAGCATCTTCGCTCGTCCTTCTCTACCGCGACACGCGTGTTTGTATTCCAAATTCGTTCGGAGAACTGTCATGTTACACTTTTAAAGTTGAAGTCTAATTCTAATTACCTCTTTTGTACTGAACATTTACCTGCTGTTTCGACCCTAATAACTCATAGCAGACTTTAAGAAGGTTAACTAACTTCCCACACGTCACTCCTCTACTATTTCAATATACTCAAAAATCAACTTAGTTCTCATATAGGTATCACAAAAGTTTTTCAATCAAAATGCATTCAACGGGATACCGGCTAAAGAAGGAGAGTATTGCTGGTTTCTACCTAGGAATTGCAGCATTTTCCTGGCTCTGCTCCCATACTGTGTAAGTTTATTGAATTTCACTTCTCTTCTACTTTCTTATTATAATTTTAAGGCCAACTCCTCCTAATATTCATATTTTATATGTTCAAGAAATAGATGTAACATGATAAGTTTCAACTAGTATTCTTTTTCATTTCATCAATGGACTTTAGCTAACATAACCTTTATGGCAATGACGGCACTTTTCTGTTAACAACATTTTCTTAGAAAACCAAAGTACTAGAAAGTATTGTTTTAGTTTTAAATAATTAATTATAATTAGCCTTGCCAAGTCGACAAAGTAAGCGTTGAACAGGGCAAGGGAAAGAAATGTAGTATAGGACTAAATTAGTTTCATAAAATAATCACAACGAGAATCAGTGAACACCACGCGCTGACGATATAACTCTAAAATTCATTAAAATTCCAAATAGCTAGATGCATACTTGCATAACATTATAGGTAAGTAGCTATTATATATATAGCATTATAACATGCATACAAAGTACTAAGTAAATAGTAAGAATACTGACGAGTACATAATAACATAATTCTAAGACTCTTTTACTGGTGCTAATACTCTAATACTATTAACAGTAACGTAAGTAAAAGTAAATCCGACAATATTCCCCAACGATAGAGAGTGCCAACGTGCATGAAACAAGAGTCGGATTTAAATTACTTTCTTGCGAAATAGAAAATGATTGCTATTATAAGTAGAGCGTAACTCTTTACAATAATTCTCGACTTTATGATTAAGTAGCATTACTTTTTAAGCAGCAGGCTATTAAGTGTAAGGGTAAAAGAGCTAGTAAGTCATAGTGATAGTAATAGAAGTGTAAGGTTAGGAATTAGGAGAGGATGTACACGAAAATCTAACGTTACCCAACGATGCATTCAAGTGAATCCAATTTAGTAATCCTTCTGTAGTGTAGATGGGAAGGAAAGTGTTAGGGTTAAGTTAGAAGGAGACAGACTATTGAGAAACATAACAGATCCAAAGGAAACGACAAGAAACCGAAGCTATAACAATACTTGACTCTTATTATTGCTGCTTCATTACCGTAGCCAACATTTATCACATAAATTCACTCAGCTTATGAAATCTGGTTAGCCATAGCATAGACTGTCTCCTTCTTGTGAACAGAAGAGAGAAAAAAGGCAGAGAAATGAGAAAAATGTACACAGTAAGAGTTGAGCAACGGAAGCAAATGAAATGAAAGGCTCCTGGTGTGGCGACATTCCCATTCTCGCATTCATTGCTTCATATCTACTGATGTACCTACCAGTTAACTGATGTGAGTGAGTGTATGTTCCTTGGTATCTTGCATTTAGAATAATATAAGTGATGTACTCCTCCAAGTCGCTACACCACCACATACAGAAGAACAGACTAAGGAGTAGTGAAAGAATAGAGTTTCGTTTTCTGGAGAGTGCTAAGAGTATAAGTAAGAGCGAAGGAACGTACGTATCAATTTTCTACTTCAAGAATAAAATATTATGTACAATATACGTGCAGACAGGCTTACTTCCTTCTTGGACAGATATCAGTTAAACTAGTAAAGAAAGCATAAGCTAACTGAAGCTTTCCATAGAATGGCATGGCAAGCTGGAGCCTACTAACAAGCTCTTAGGTATTTGTATGTCAAGTTTTGCCATGCGATATGCAATGCCAAGTCACCCTAACCTAAACTAAATATGTCTAGTGTGCCATGGACCGTTCTTTGGTGGATGACTATGTGTCTAAGTGTACACCTCTATAACTAGTCGGCTGTACACTAAAGTCCATTGCTACTTACCAACAAGAGCTTGTAGTATCACCTAGAGAAGCTATAGCTACCCTTTGAGAAAATATCTTCCCTCGCTTAACTTTCCTTGTCCTCTTCCTTTCCCTTCTCTTTTCCTACGAAAACTTTTGCCCATATTTTTATTACTGGAAGAGAAAAGAAAGTCGGAAAAATGTGAGCGAGTAAACTCTGAGAGTAAGGAAACATGAATTGAATGCATATGCTCAGTCAGTCTGCATTCGGAAAATATATGCTACTATGCTAGTGTGGTGTGCACGCAGATACAGCTAGTATCCTCTCTCTACTCTTACATTACATAATGCAAGTACCTACCTATGCACTCAGACCATCATAAGATTTAGTAGTGATAGTATAACTAATATTATTCGAACAACACTTCCCTCTCATCCTACGTTAAAAGAAAAACTCTTAGACTTTCTCCTTCCCATCCTTAGCCTTCACGTCTGCAAAAATATGTCTTCAGTGATACAGAGAAAACAGAATCTCCACTAGATTTTACTTACACAAAGTTAAGTGCCTACTCCAGCAAGACACTGTTTTTCTTTAATATTAGTGTTTAATCAACTCATCTTAAAAAGATTTTATTTTTCCTCACCATTTTATGTGTTGCGACTTTTACAAGTACCTCTGCTTGTATTTGCCCCATTTCTTCGTTTGTAGTAGTATGTAATTCTTTATTCATTGCCAATTCTTTGTTTCTTCAAGGAAGAAGCGTCTTTACAAACCGGAACTTATGTAGTATGCAACAAGAAAATTAAATACCTACAAGGCAGAAGCGCTGTTACCCATAAATTCTTTAGGTACATGTTCTGTCTTCTCTGTAATTTCCGTTTGTTTAATGGTATGCAAGTGAACACGTGTACATGTTATATACAGAATATTGAATCTGAATACAGAATCTGTAATATTGAATACAGAAATATTGAATACAGAATCTGTAATATTGAATATGAAAAATATGCAATACGGCATAATGGCGTATTTAGTAGGTCAAACAATCGATTACCTGCTATTATTGCTTGTTATTTATGTTCTTTAGTCCTTATATTATTCCCTGGTTTTCAACGGGGCATCCATGTAAGCTGAAATCTAAAAGTGATGAGTTTTACTTCGTTCCTTGAAGGATGTCAAAGAAATTGGACGTTTAAAAACTGGATATATTAAGTTGACATTTTAATTAGCCTCGCAGAAAGAAAATAGCTAAATAATACACCTTTAGTCGTTTACCAGCCAGGAGGTAATAATATTTGCTGTAAACTGTAATGAGAGTTTTATTAGACAAGATCAATGCAATTACTAAAACTTAAACGGGCAGAAATGATTACTCTTTCTGCTACGCACGTAGTCCTATTTCGTTTCGTGATACGATAGTTAGTTATTAGCCTCTTAAATGAAAATAAGTAGTAAGACGAGCAAAGGAGTTATCTAATTAGGCTTCAAAAACAGCCTTTCATAGTTAATTCAGCTTTTCAAATAGAGTTGCTGATCACCAGTGCTAATATATTGTGCGTTCCGAGAACTCGGCGAAAATGTAATCACGGACTCAACTCAATACATATTTTTAACTACAGAAATAGATTTTTCCCATCCAGTCTTGCAGTCTCAGGGGGATAGCGTGGTATTAAGAGCAATCGGAACCAGCGGCTTCTTTGTATTATGAACATCAAGAAGGAAAGAAAAGTAATTTTCAAAGAGATTTACCTATGATGTGATATCTTTGAACACAAAAAAGGTTTTATGTTTTGTAACATCATTAGTTTACGTCTTATGTGCACACATTAACTACATGCTCTATTTCTATTTTGTTTGAGTGAAGTCGCAGTGAGTTGTAAAGCTTTTTCCAGCCTTGGTTCACCATTCAAAAGCAATCCTTCTACTTATGTCTCTTACCTGTACACAGATATCAGGATGAGGAAGTAGCAGTACTACTAATACTGCGTTTCTGAATTAATCAGGTGCTCAGAAAATTACGAAAGTAATACGTACACTCTTGTAGAAAATGATTGATCTAAATTTTACCACTGCGTCCCAGTTACTATTGTGCTTATTCTCAGAAATGTTTTGAAGGTTCCGCTTTACCTCTTGGAAATTAATTTTGTTTATGTGGAAAAGCTTTCTGCAGGAACTTATCTTAAGACTGAGACTCTCAGGTAGGTTTCGAAAGTACAACACAAATACACATACACAATTACAGCATACACTTAAGCACACTTAAATCATCATATTATATGAAAAATCCCACTGTGATGTTTGTGTATACTTTATCAAAAGAAATGAGCAATTCTTCACCAGGGATGATAAAGGGATTACGTAATAACATCTTGATTTACGTCCAACTTCTCTTCTACACCCATTATATTATTTTGGTTTTTATCATCAGTACGTAAAGAATCTAATAATAAGAGTCTCTCTCTGTTGCAATAGCAGGAAAGATGTAAGTCTACTTGCTAAATTAAATGAAAAACTTTTCTCTAGTATGAGAAAATAGCTAGAAGGGATTTGATTCAGGGTGGTAGAGCAGATGAAAAGATGAATGGATAGAAAAAGTGTGTAAATTGGAGTCTAAATAATTCATACACTATAGTTTATACCTACATCTACTATCTTCTCCATATTTCCATTACCCATACTGAGGGAAGTATGTACATGTGAAGATGTTGCGCATAGTATGATGTACCTACATTACACTCGGTCCTCGCTAAGTACTTACATAAAAATGTTTACTTAACAGTCTTTCCTGCTGACGCCGTCTTTTCAACATAGTCGTTCTTCTAAAACTTTCATATTCAATTTACGAAATCGGTTGTTACTCTGCAAAGTAGGAAGTGCATATAGACTATTGGACATCGAATAGAATATTATTGGCAATGGAATCTCTAGATAAACTCTATCTTTATTCGTATTATTACAGCAAGATGCACAGGCGGCAGGCAGAAAATATTTTTTAATGAATCGTAAAGCAATCATTGAACAAACTTTATACCTATTTACGATAATAGCCGGATGTAGTAGTAGTATCTCTCTAAAGGGCAGTATTGCAGTAAGAGTGAATCAAAATCCCATGATTTCGTATTTTCATTTTGTAAGCAAAAATCACATTAAAGATCGTCAAGCGGCAGTTTCAAACAACCTCACTGATATTATTATTACAGCATGTTATCATACCCCGCTTATATAAATGTAGCAAATATAATTGGCTCTGGGGAACTATAATCAAGGAAATTGAATTATTTACACAAAGGATAGAAAAATATTAGGTACCTATCCTGTTCAAAGTTTTTCTATTCAAAAGCATTTTTAGAAGTTTAGTTCAGGGCACTGCTTTGAGTAAGCACTGAACTTTATGGTTTGAATTCACTAATGTTTTGGTTTATATAACGTTGCAGTAAATTCGGTTATTCAAAACTAATAAATACCTAACTAAACTGTTAGGTGCTCTCTCCGTTTAGTAAGTCCATGCTAGTGTATACGTAAGTAAATATGTCTACAATTTTGGGTTTATACGGAAGATGAACATTTTTTTTGTTATATTATAAGAAACAGAAAGAAAATAATATTTGTAAAAGGAAAGAAATGAAAAGAATAGAAATGTAATAGCATTAGTCACGTTGCCTGTTCCAGGTATTATTTTGGCAATTTTTTAGAACGTTGTCTCATATGTCACAGATTGTTATGCCGTATGAGTGCCTGATGTCGCCTGTATCTCTACTTCAGGTACGCGTAATAGTAATATTATTATAAGATTATAACTATAAAATATTCAAGATTTCCTGGAGAATCAACTGGCACCGACAGGAGAATATTTACTAGGGGTTTCACGAATACTGGTTGTCGGTGGTTTTAAGAGAAAAATGCCATTATACCTAATTATCGACGGACCGGTGATCACTACTATTCGCCCCAGGAAGTGAAGACCGAGTATTCGTTGTGACTGTGACAGACAGAGTTTACTTTTGGCTTTGCTGCTAATAATTTAGAAATTCTTGTTGGTGCATGCCTACCTGGAAATCAGGTTGTTAATTTTTCTTAGGAGTATGATGCTTTTTGGTAATTAAACGAATTCAGTGATGGGGATAATAGGTCATTTCCGTGTTATTAGTAGCTGCCTAAGTGGTATGATGACATCTTCCCTATATGTATGTATTTGCCACTTTGCTTCTGAGAATGAATGAAAATAGCCTGCATAAAAGTTTGCAGTAACGTTGTCATTATTTAAAGATGTTGCAATATTATTAATTATTTATTTGTGCTTATGTTAACTGACCGTTCAACAGTAATGACCAGGAAGTCGTCTACTACGTCTACTTACTGTCTGTACATTACCATTTTTTGTCATAAGACTGTCTTGCTATTTGCAATAGTGCAAGGCGTATTGCATAGGTAGACATGTCTGACTGAAAATGATAGGATTATGGAAGTGAGATTTAGCATGTCGCGTGTTAGGAAACATGGCCTGATAGAAAAGGGACTGAAAGTCTGGGATGGATGTTTTTTTAGGATTTCGAAGATATTGCAAAAATCGGTCCACGTTACAATCTCTGCCTGATTCTCAAGATTGAATGGAGTAGAAAATTTGCATGTAAAATTGGATATTTCTATTTACTTCTTCCTGTTTATTTAAGATTGTATTGGTAGCATTTTCATGTTCAGTCTTTTGCCGACTTTGCTATTTAGTGTAGGGCTTGTAAATCCAGGAGAGAATGTGATTCAAGGTTTTAGAGTCAATTTTGTTCAGATTGAAGAGCATCTCAAATGTCTAAAAGTCATTTCACGTTGCGCAATAGAGTATACAATAAAAATCATAGTCAAGAAAGTCACGGATGAATATTATCTAACAAAAGCCCTTGACATGAAATGATGTGATGTGTTTATCTGTAATTTGGAAGCTACTGAAGACTGGAGACTTCATCTCTCTGTAGCGACTGTCTCAATAGTACCTAAGTGAAGTATTCTTGGCATACACAAAATTGGAAATCTTTGTCGAAGTAGGGGGAATAAGGAAAATGGGATGGTACAGTGTTGTGCACGTTTCACCTTTGCATTTTGCGCTGGTGGGGTGTTTCTGTATTTCAAAACATATGAATTATCAATGAGGGCAACCAATAGGGGAAAGTTTAACTGGAAGGCAAACATCATTTCATTTCTTATTATGTATGTTTTATGACATTTGGTTAGGATTGTCGGAGACAGCATCATTGTGAATTGTGAGTGAAGGAATGCGAAATGGAGGTAGGGCAAACTTTAAAGCGAAGCAACGACAGTTCCATTTAGTATGTCACCTTTCTTCTTTTCTGCTATATGGAAATCATCAGAATTTACATGTAGAGCAATCGAAAGTAGATGGATGTAAAATAATGTGCTTTGTATTCAGAAAGGTTTGTTTGATAATTTATTTGGGCTGCGTCTTTTCGTTTTTGTTTGGGGGGAGATAGAGATGTCATGGAGGATTGCAGCCCTGCTATTATCATGCTAACTAAAGGATTGTATAGCACAGCAAAAGCAAGTCAGCTATTACTCGTAGCCCTTTTACGATATCCAATTTGTGTTTGCGACTTTGTGACTTAGATCAGGATCACTCATATTCATTCACTCAGGCGGTTCTCCTGTTTTGTTAGATTGAAGCTAAAGATACGAAGGATGATACATACATAGTACGACTCTTATAAGTTGGTTTCTCTGTTTACAGAGCTGATGTCAACTTCTCATTTTATTTCATTCGTGCAGAGATGATAAGCTTCTTTGTAATGATAGTCCTTTGAGAGTTTTCACGCTAGATCCACTCACTCACTATTTGTACATGTGCTGGCACTTTGGCTTGGCTTAGATTCCTAATCCGAGCTCGGGCTATACTTGTAAAGCTATGATACTGTAACAGTATCTATCCAACAGTCACCTGAAAAGCTGGTTTATCCCTTTTACCAGGCTCTCTTACTTTCGTTGACAATTGGAAGGTTCAGTCAAAGTTTATCCCTCTAAATTCTCGTGATGAATCAAACGACAAAACTAATGCAGATTGGTATTAGAGATGATACTTACGTCCATCCTTGAACTAAATTTGAATTGTTGCACACACTAAACCACTTTGTAATTATTTCATGGACCTAAACAGAGGAAGCACAACCGCAAAACATCCCAAATAAATAACAGCGATTAAATTTTCCGAGCAATAACTTTCTACACTACAGCTAAAAGATTACGCTCAACTGAATGACCTTTGTTTACAAATTTTCTTGCCTAATTTATGCTACTTATCTGTTAGTAAGTGTATATGGCTACGCCAAAGTATCACAAGGGGGTTATCACCAAATGGAAGAAGATGCTCTCTGCCTCCGACTCTCATTATCATTAATTCATAAAATCACTCTTGATGTCGTGCTTCTATTTTCGACGCTTCCACTTCTAACGTTTACACAAAACCTAGATACAAGCTATTTTCAGCAATAATGGTGACGTGATAAATGATATGGACTCGCTATGTAAGTATTATGCTTACAAATTCAGATACGTTACAGAAAATGATTATGCCGTGAGAAGTTAATGCAAGCAAATATGGGATGCTTCATGTAGAGTGGGATGATGCTCACATATCATAAGCAATTTGCACACGTTGTCGTTTGATGCTGTTTTCGATCATACTGCGCGTTATGTAATGCTCCTACCCTACTTTATACTTTATATTTTACATACTACAGTGGAATAATTTAAGCCTCGAATGGAGGTTTGCTAATTCTGCAGAATGAAATAATAATATAGCTACAGACTGATACTGTTTTTACATGGTTTCATTTATCTATGTCGACAGTATCTAGTATCTACCTAATGCTCTTTATTTTAGAGAGATTGTTGAAGTTAAGTAGATTCTTGTTTACTACAGCATGAAGAAAATGTTATGTAATATTATTACATAACTAAATCATTAACGTTAATTATAATATTATTACATATTATAATAATTAACAATTCGCTTTCATCATATTTTACTATAAAACTATCAGAGACAGCAATATTGAAAGATTTATGTACGTAAGACACGAAGCCAATAATTACATTATGTTAAATCCAATTCAAATGCAGTCGGTTAAGTAGGTAGATAATTATATAAACCTGCGGTGCGGTGCAGGAAAACAAGGAATTTTCGGAATTAGCTAAATCAAATGCAAATACATTGAAAGTTTGACATGATTTTTTCCTATCAACACATTCTAGAATATAGAAAAGGAAGTAGTGGAAATGAGACCTACATATAAGTACTACTTAGGTAGGTAGGTACCATATTGTCCTTGTGAACTACGCTCATATTATGAAATTACGAATGTGAAAACGGCTATATAGGAATTAGTAAGTTGTGAACTTGCAAATATGAAAAACTATTCGTGAGTCCCTAATGCATTATTTACATGAATTCACCGCATTTCAGCGCATGGGAGGACTTTTGATTTAATTAAGTTGAATTTCCATTTGCCGGCTTTGACAGTATAGCAGCGGCTTGGCCGAGAGTATTGTGCCCTACCCACTGCATTAACTACAGAGAAATAATATCCGTGAATATGGGCTGATCTAGAAATTTAAAAGCTAAAGCTAAGTTGTACAACGCTCGTATGGAAGTCAAACTTTTGATTAGAATGAGACTACACACTCGTACTGTAGTTCAAGTAGACCACAAACATTAATTTCTTATTATTCGTACACTTAAATCCTGTAGATATCTTATTTGACGTTGTCTCTGGCTGTAATAAAATGAAATTATATTTCATTACTGCGCTGCTTTAAGAATAAAATATCAGTGATGGGCAAATGGGAAAGTTTAAATTATGCAAAATCTTTTAATTACTGTAAGCATCATCATTTCGGATAAAAGACAGTGGACTATAAGTATTAAATTATTAAATTATATGCCATAATACAATGTAATTACAAAACGAAGTGAATTGCGTAGTATATGGGTTGGGTGATATGCATATAATTTGCATATGCGATATATACCTAGTATTCTAGTATGTACGGAAAGTAAAGGTTTTCACTTTATGGAAAATGTCAATGTAAAGAATATATGAGATTAATTTTGAGTTGGGAGAATGAATGGCGGCTCTGATTGTAGATTAAATCACATTGTTTGCTCTCGCTAATTGTGTAGGACACAAATCATGAAATTATTCTAAATTGCTTCCAAACTTAGTCCATATATTTTCTTGGCATAATAGCTAGCCGCCCTGTAAGCAATGTGGTAACTCCTTTCCACAATAGGCATAGCCTACTTATTCCGCCTGTGTGAACACAGAGAGTCAAAGTTTTGATAGGAGGACTTGTTAGTATAGTTAAGTATTAATGTAATTGAGTACAAATGAGCTCTGGTGAAAGTGAATGCTGTGGAACCATTGAGAGAAAGGAAAAGTCGACACGATTCTGTTATCAACGACAGGGTTCAGAAACGTACGTTGAAAAGATATCCTTTGTTTTACTCCGCACTCTAGTCTCTACCTCGCTTTTTCTACACGAAATCATACGTGCTCCCGACGATTATGCAACTACCCAGCAAAGATTCCGCTTTCTCCTGGTACCTACTCCTTTCCACTTTCTCTGCATTGCTCTTTGTTGAGGTAGCCTTCGTATTATTCACAATCAAAAACACGTGTAATACTCTATATATCATGCATTAAATCCAAAACTACTGATACAATTGTAATGCTTGTATTATAGCCAGTTGAAATTTTCTAGGGGTTGGTTGAGCAGCTCTTATTTCCCTTCAGACACTTATCAGAGGCACTGCTAAGGAGAACAAGCCATTAGAGTATTAGAGTACCATTGTGCAGTGATTGCGCTCAATTCGTTAATGGCACAACCAACTGCCTCTTCTATTGTTGGTGGTGAGCGTTTTGAGTCTTAACTTGAGTGTGATTGAGTGAGCGATTTAGCCTGTTAGCAAATCATTATTATGATCTATATTCAATATTGTGTTTCGAAGCACTATTTTGACCTTCCATTTCGTTCCACTCTATTAGTCAGGCAAAACCAAGTGTTGGCAGATTGATTTTCCTTCTAGTATGTATAGGATGGTACATTATTGGGGCATTTCAGACACGAAGCCACTGAACACAGCTCCTGCCATTAGTTCCAGATGGAAAAAATATGCTGGCCAATTCATGTGTGGATGCTTTTCATGCACGATAAGCGAATTTAAGATTTTGATTGGAACTTGTAAACACAATTCCAATATTTATGACTTCTCTTGGTATAAAAATAAATATGGGTAGACAAGTCTATGGCTATCACATTCATCTTGATCTACTCGACTTTCCATTCAATTGTAAACACTTTTATTGCTTCCACATTTGCCTCCATTAGTAAAAGAATATTTTTTGCATGCTCTACAAAAGTTTAGCTGAATTTTCTATCATTTGTATTCGCTGTCCTTCGTTTTTCTACTCGATCCCAATTCTTTAGCTTTGCAATAAGAGTTGCTGGAAGCATACCTTTTCCAGTTATTTACTTGTATCCTGCTTTACTACAACGGAAAATACTTGGCAATACAATCAAGAGAAGGAAAAGCAGCTTATTTATCCGGGTTTTCCAGCTCCGAATAAAGTACAAAGTAGGGGAGATGGATTTTTCTCTGCATTTTGACGTAGAAAGCACATTCAAAGAAAAATATTTTATGGAGGTGACAGACACTTTTGTTGATGCATAGTAAGTAGGGATGTGTTTTTTGATGAAATTACTTTTTTATACACCACAGTTATAGGATGCCTGCCCTTATTAAATTCATACTTTGTAACATAAGTGTTGATAGGAAATTTATGACATCTCTTTAGCATACAGATATAAAAATAAGCTGCATTCTGCTTTCTGCTATTTGTTTCCTATTTCAATGCTGTGTGTGATGTGCATGTATACTTTGTATAGTCATTTGGCAAAGGAGACCAGACATAGCAACTTTTCGTGTTTCCCCTTCGTTATGAGATTAATATTCATGCGTATTCTATTGTTAGCACGCTATCAGGTCAAAGTGATACCAATTTATGACCACTAACACCAACATAATTTGGAAGTAGATTGCTGCATGATGTCTTATCATTAAATTACACATAAAAAGGTATCGAGAAAATGGAAAACCAAGCACAGTTAAGTGCCACTCTGTATCAACTTTTAGACACGTAAATAAGTAACAACTTTGCTGACACAAATCTTATTATCGTCCGCTATAACTATAATTTAGCTAATGCACACCGCTTATAAATGCTAAATGCATAAAACCATGCAACATTGAGAAGTAGAGTGCAGTTTTTAAATTTTACTCATGGTAGATTATGTCGTCGACTCAACTTCTTGGACATACTAGAAAAGGTTACACGGACAGCATAACGTTTAAAAACTCACGTTCTGCAGAAAAAGCATTTTCGGTTTTCCTATGACTCTTGTAGGACACAAGATTTGAATGTAGAAGAGAAAATGATGTGTCATTTTTATCTTCCACTCTGGTGCACGGTCACACTGCTAAAATATGTCAGCTTCCAACCAGAAAAACGTTGAGGGGGGAAAACCTAATGATTTGTAACATGACGTGGTTAGTAAGCTGAAGTCCCACCTCAGTACATACTACTATACATAAAAACTATATAGGTACGATATATATGTATCTCCGCTATGGTATGCTTGGTGGAGGAGTAAAATGTAATCTATGTGTATTTTAAGGAATATAGATTGTATATTACAGGGGTAATGCTCCAGATACGTTTGTGTTAGTAGGGAAAGTTGACAGGATGACTTGAATAACATAGATTGATGGTAGAAGCAAGAAATACTTCTGCAGAGAATCAAGTTGACAAAGGTTCTCGTTCAAGAAAAACACAAACCTCATCTTTTGTTTTCGAAGAAAAATCTCCAGCTTCCCGACAATCACTTGGTGTCTACTAAAGTATGGAAATTGATATTGACTGTCAGGCGAGATATGCATAATTCTTTCTTTGCATTGTATCTTACATTCATTTATCTCGTTAGAATGTATCTACATTCACAATTTATACTTCGTTTCAGCATAGTTTATTGATATGGTTCTCATTTCCGGAAGAAATTTTCTTCCCTTTGTAGTTTGTTTGTGCATTACGTTTGAGTAGAGCCGAAAGGGGATTCCAGCATCGTTTTAATGGTTGAACACCACTCAAGGAGCTGCAAAAGGACTGCCAGCAAATAATTTATTGTTTAAACTAGCCTTATCATTATGTATTTCCATATACTATGTGGTTTTTCTAGGCTGCATTTTAAGTATATTCCAGAAAGTTCAAAAAAGGACAAGAAAAGTCTTCTGCCTAAGTCTCTGCCTACATGTACTATGTATATTTTTATATTTTTCGAGAAGATTATCAAAGCGAAGAAATAGCTATAGAAATAAAACAAAAGAAATTATTCGTGGTCGACGGAGTGCAGAACTAAGAGTGATTTTACATAGCGGCTACGACTGCTGTGTAGTAGCAATAGCTCTGCATGCACAAGAAAAAATGTTCTGAGTATAGGGAAGAAAAAGTAGCGAAAATTAGAGCTTAGAGTTTACTTACGGAGAAAAGTATAAGATAAGTACATAGTTTTTTAATGCAGAAAGAAGAGATGAGATAAGGGAAGCATTTTCCCAAATCGATTCATCAAACAGAAAAGCTTGTGTAGAGCCTCTTTAGGAATCTTCGAGTTTGACTCAATGCGTTATTGCAGTATAGTGTGGTAGTTTCATATAGAGAGATTTTGGTGGCTGATGCTGTCCTTCTTTCCAGGGGAAGTATACATAGAAGAACAGTTTATTCTGTTTTTTGGAGCTGCTCTTTAGTTCCGAGTTTTTTCTATAGTACCCACTCATGAGATAGATAGATGTTTAGCTATGTATCTATCCAACTGGAGATTTGTTTGTTGCTGCTTCTGCTTCGCAAACGAAAATCCTTACTGTCTAGTTTTAAAAGCTCTAAATAAAGAATGAAGGTTTACTTTGTGAGTGCAAATACAAAGCACAACTTCACCGATATAATCCTTCCTTATTCATCTAGATGGTAAAACAGGTAACACGAATAATGAGTTACTTCTTCAACTTAATAATATCATCCTTTTAAGATAAAAGGTCGTGCCTTGGTCCTTCCTGTCCTATGGCTACCTATATCAGACAACTTGGCCATTTTCTCCATTTCTGCACAGGTTCATTGATCTCATTATGAAAGTATCTAAGAAATCTTTCAGTAAAGGGATAATGAAATCTCGATGTTACCAATGCAATGGCCCAGCGCAGAGAACGTAATCAGATTATAATTTTCTACTACGTTTCTAGAGAAGTTAGTAACATCTCTATAAAAGCGTTCTCCTCCTAACTCACTAATACTCTTCATGTCAATAATGAAATGTAATAATTTGCATGGATATACTAACTTACGTTAGCAAATACTTACTTTTAACATGATCCGATAGTGTTAGACATTCGCTGTAATTAAATTACTTATTTAGTCGGCTTGGGTAGTCTTACACTACTCTGATGGCAATTTCTCATTACCTAATGTATACCAAATGTGTAGTGTGCACGCAAGCATTTATCTGCCCATATTAGTTTTGGAGTCGGCTGAAACTAGATTGCCAATCATTTTATCACATACTATATAGCCAAGCGTGTGCTGTGTTAGAATGGAAATTAATTCCTGAACTGGATTTAATTTCAACTCGGTTTTAGCACAGCAGCTTAAGCCCGTTGTGTGATCCGAAATCCAAAGTTTCAATCTATCGTCGGTGTTAATGAATTAGGCAAATTGCTAGTTGCAGACATCTGTCTTACAAATTAAGTAGGAAATAAATAAATGAAGACTTGCCTTGTCCAACCTATTTATATCGGTTAGTATTGGATTACACCACTCGACTGGAGGCTGATCTGATCTACATCCACAGTGCCAAAATAAGTTAGGTACCCACTCCATTCACTGGACACTGCAGTGTAACACAAGATACAAATACTACGCCATAGTATATCTGACTTAGATCTTCGTAATACGTTAGAACTCTCATAAATTAACCTGTAATCCCTCTTCCACAAGAATAACTACTGAACAGCAAACGGGAAATTACATTTGATGTTACATTTTAGTACAAGTTGCAGTTAGATTGACAACTAACTGCAGTAGTTTAATAGACTAAATCTAATTTTATTTCCTCTTAATCCACCTCAAAAGATTAAGTATTTAAGTTGCAATTCGACGTCTTAAAACTTGTGTATTTTCAATCTTCAGTGACTGTTATTTTGTGCCCACACAAAAAAGTTCGGATCCCATTAAGGTTGGATTGACGCTCTTCCCACACATAAATTGACCTGAGCGGGCACTAATGCAGAACACAAAAGAAAATGAATTGCCTAGCCTAGCACACAGCCTACACTATACTTATGCAAAATAAACTCACAGCAGGCATACTTCACAAGTTCTGGCAAATATTTAGCGAAATAGCTCACTCATAATAAGCGCAGTCTTAAGTGCGTGAATATCAGTGGTGTGTATGGATGGGACCGTAGGGGAGAAATTAATTATTTGCCTTGAGTTCGGATACGGCATTTTGTCTGAGCGTCTGAAAAAGATAGGAAACACTGCTGCTTAAGTCTGCTGAATTAACTCCCTCCAGGGTACACAGCTCAATTATCTCAGGTAGTAATTGCCAAAATTGTTATAACAGTGTTCAATGCTATCACTATTGTAGAGAATTTGAGTTATGAATAGACTAATGCAGCAAAGGAGGCATGACAAAATCAGAGCAAAATATGTCTGCCGTCGTTCCTGCAATATCTTTATTGTACAGTGCCTAACAGAATGCGCCAGAGCAGGGAAATGTGTGATATAGCAAACACAGATATTAGATACGGGTCATAAACATAATTTATGTAGCCGGAGGAATGGAGAATGAACTTTTAAATGACTACACTCCCATTGTGTGCAAAATTGTCTTTGTGCAAGTGCATTGGATATGAATATAATGCAATACCTTTTTGAAAATTGTGACGCTATCAGTTCTACCACTCTGTTAGTTTCAATGGTGCCCATCTGTCAACCGTAGCTTTTTAATTCTTACACTTTTCTCTAAAGTGCCCAATATTTTTACACAATGAGGCTTGAACTAACAAGCTCAAAAGCAAGTAACTTTCATCCTACCTGATTTATGACTTCCATTAGAGATATTTAAACAATTTAGCTGTAAAACAAGTTCAAAAGTCTCCTGTGCTAATTAAGCGCGTGGTTGTTTAACTATCCATAAAGGTACCCACAAAAAGCTCTAAGGCTATTATATGAAAGTGAAAATGTGGGAGGTCATTATATATTTATAAAATTACGAATTTCGTGCGATTCTTTTTCTAGAAATGAGTGCCGGCATGTGTATATTGTGGAATGACTATTGGGATGGAAGTTCTCTTCTGAATAAGTCTGAATAAAATAGAAATAAATCCTTTAATCCTCCCTCTCAAAGTTAACACAGACATAAATTTTCGGGAATATAAAGCTCTACCGCAGATATTATTGCTCTGCTCAACCTTTAAATAACCACACACCCAACAGTGGAACTGCTTTTGAATTGTTTGTGTATGTCTCTCAGTGTAGGCAGCTTAAGTTTTCCCAGAAATGGAACATATAAATAAAACCGTGAATAGGGAAATCTCCTGTAATAAATCATAGCAATTTAGCATAATTGAATTTCATAAAATACTCCAAGGCAAACTTAAACAAGATTCGCGGTAACTTGATCGTGTTGCGAGATTCTTACCAATTCCGCATCACTCAATAAACCAAATTAGATTAGGAAGTGAATTTATTCTCTCATAGACTAGTACATTATGCAGCTATATATGTACATCAGACTACACTGCATGCATTGTATGGAGACGCTCCAACATTTTTGCAATCTTCGTTAAACACATTTGAAATTCTCAGCGTTACTTTGAGTTTTATAACTGAATTTTGTGTGCGATCTTCCTTGTTCATGTGTTTCCGCATTTTCATCTCTATTTTTATAAGAGACAATTTTTAATTCTGCTTAGATTTTATATAGTAATAATGATGGGTTTGATAAAAGGAAACAAATACCTGGATTCAATTTCAATCAAGAAGTTGTGCAGCCTTGTGTACTAATTCTCAGATGTACAAAATCGCACAGGGATAATCCTTTATGCTATGATTTTCTCGGTTCCTGGTCGGAAATTAAACTGGTATATATTGTTGAGAGTTAGGCAAAGCAAATACAGAAGTAATCCCATGCTTAAAGAATAAATCACCCTCTCTTCTATGTTGACTGAGCTGAATTATAAGGAGGATCACTTTCCTTTGACATGTGCGTCACAGAAGAGTAGGATCCGGCGAACTGGGATTTAGTTACATTGTACCACGACAAGAGCTCGGAGACTTGCGATCATCTGTACAATTAATCTTAGGAAAGCAAAGAGAAGGGGCTTTGGGAAAGAAAGCAACTCAACAATGTAGTTATAATCATATGCTTTCATTTTATTAATGAGATGCCACAAAGATCTCTTGAGTTACGTAGTTGCAGTAAAATTATGCGTACGTACTTTTTATCCAACAGTTACAATATAACCATTTAAAGGTATCTGTAAGACTGGAAATTTTCAATATTTTTCTTTACAATGTATGAAGTTTTGTAAAAAGTAACTAAGTCCAAGAGAAATGCAAAAAAAGTTGTAGAAAACTAGAGAAGCACAGTTAGCACGAAAACAAAATATTGAAATTGTGATGCTACCACACCATAACATTCATCTGTCTCAATAATTATGTTCAAAAAACTTAAAATATACTTTCTCCACCGGATACAACTGCATCTATTTGTCCTATGCAATTATTGTATGTGTCATGATTTAATATTAAGATTTTTTAAGAGAGAGTTTTTATACACGTGAAGCATTCGAATTCAATTTTCTTGGTTTCACTCAAAAAGTCTAGCACTTAAGCTCTGAAAGCATAGACACTTCCGCATAGCGTTCGTGCTATCATTTCTAGTGAGTGGGAGAGATGATAGGGGAAACAAAGAAACGGAGACAAAGCAAGATCCGTAAGGGATGCTGAAGTAGCTACAAAATCCGATTTGTTTCGCTGTTGCACTTTTGCTCTGAGAATGCATTCTGCTACTTTGTGTACAGAGTATACAGAGCATAGTAGCAGTAGCTACCCTTGTCTAATATTCATTGTATCTTTGCGTCTACCGTCTACACTTACACGTAGTCGCGTACTAACGTATGAATTCGAATGTAACTGTAAATGATGCAAAAGACTATAGGCTATTATTTGGACGTGGGAAGGAGTGTCTGCCTTTTGCTTGGCAATTTTTCAAAAGTGTATTTTTTATAAGGGCGAAGTAATAGTAATAGTATACGGATATTTGGCTAAAGCATTACACTTCTCCTGTGTTTCTAAATATCTAACGAAGTAGAGTGAAGTCTTGAGTAGAAGACGAGACTTCAGTCACATATGCTCGCAGTGTATGGTCATTGCTCTGGTTCAGATCTTCCGTGGCAATGCATGTTCGATTTCGCAACTTGTGGCCATGGCTAGCAATTTCTATCTCCAGTTCGCCTTTTTTCTATCTTTATTCAATCTTCTACATATAGGTACTGTATACGTTTAGATTCATGTAGTACAAATGTCTGTAGTACAGCCATCCTTTGGATCTTTCTTTACGCTCTGTGAATGTATATGGACGTATATTGCCAATATGTTCTACTCTCTACTGTCCATACGTATTATACTTATGATGACAAAGAAAATCCTGTAGGAGTTTGCAAAGATGCTATCTTTTAGCTCAAGGTAAAAGGACCATTCTCTCAAATAGAGCAAAGATAAGAAATCCGATTTGGACGCTTTAAATATAAATGAAATCGTTGTACACAGAAAGGTATTTACAAGTAAGCAAGTATAAAGATGTTATTATGTATATATCTATGTATGTCCTACAGAGCCTTTTCGTAGTGTGCACATCACGCCCGCATTTCCATTACTATAAGTGTGCAAATCATTTACAATTGGAATAGGAATTGGAACACAATGCACTTTCTTTTGGACAAATAAAACTTACTAACTGTAAATTATTGTTTATGCAACTGAGCAAAAAACGTTCTCACGGTACTTTAACAGCTTTCCAGTGAAACGGGGTCAGAATTCCGTGACAGTCACTGCGTTAATAATATAACTCTCCTGTAAAAGTCTTCGCTTGACTGACACTTTCAGATTTCTTTGAAAGTTGAAAATGCATACCTATATGACTGTAACGGTAAATAAGTAAAGGGCTCGTGATGGCTTTGAAATTGTTTCCCATTTGTATTGATGTCTTGGTTTGCATCCCGTTTGGCACTTTGTGATAAGGATATTGAAGTAGCTTCTTTCACCATGATAGTATTTTCTGATAAAAATTCCTAACTTTTCAGACTTGCTGCCACAATTCAAGATTTGGGTAATTCTGGATCAACTGCTGAAAAAAGGATATGATAGAAGAGCAACCCCTACCAATCACCTAAGTATGTATTATTTATGTCTATTTAAAGTAGAACTACTCACAGAATCATATCAGACTGTGCTGTGCATGCAATAGTAATAAAATAATATCTACATATTGAAGCTTGTAACGCCAAAAATGATTCGGGTACAGATGTGTCTGATTTAGTTACAGTTGTTAGCTTATAATATGCGGATGGATAAGAAATGTGTACATTATAAATGAAAATGTTATTTTTAAATCCGAATTAAAGTAAAAACCGATGCTGCTTGTATTGCAGTTGTATTATATTTGAATTTCAGTATGTCATTGTACAGGTTACAATTTTCTGTATACGTAAGCTAAAAGTCTTATCTTTAAGGGACGAGTCTTTTCAGTATAGTAAAATATGACACTTTTGGCGTTAGGTATGGATTTTTATTCATGAAAATGTAAATTATAAAAAGTATATTTGTTACCTTATGTGTACTATAGTAGTGATCACATTTATTCCCTTCAGATAACACAACACCCACGAAAGTGTACGTGGAATTCTTTGTTCGCAGCTTTGGATCTCCGAGCCCACTAACAATGGTACATTGAATTATTTATATACTTACCAAATTGTTTTCTTTCTGGAGTTTTTGTATGCTGTAGTAAGTCCGGCTGATCCTAAGTCAATGATGTCCCATAAAAATATTCTTGTCGTCCTTTCTAAATCTCGAGTAGTGCATTTCGACTAGATGTGAGAGAATGTAATAGCTACACGTTTTGGATATAGTCTTTTAGTTAATGTTATAATATTATGTGCCGAAGTCTATAGTGGGCCACGTAGGCTGAGCTTTCTGCTGGAAAATATGCCTGTCCTCCTAGGGGAAAAAGAATCTCATAGTGGATTAGCTTCCAATCTTGTTCGACCTTCGGCTGTGCAATGCATTCTTATTTTACTTTCGTAAAACTCAAACAGAAAGTAAGTTCAATCCAATGTAACCAAAAAAAAAATCTCCATAAAGCTGTGAAGAAACGAGTACATTATTCCGTTTTCATTCCCGTCACGAAGCTACACTGCGTGGACTTGTGTTCTGTCTGGGTCAACGCGTATTTCTAAAATGAAATCGCTTAATATAACCTTTTTTTAGTGCAATGGAAGGGAGAAGAGGTTTGTAGGACAGTGGAGGAGGGCCAAGATAAGACAAGGAGGAATAGTGTGTCAGATTCGTAGCTGAGGCAGTTCATGCAATCCGATGCTTTGTATTGTATACGCGAAGTCGTCTTACTAATACACTAATACATTATGTCATGTCTCAGTCAGTTCAGTAGACCTAACTCGGTGCAAAGAGTTTCTCAGAGACAGGATAAAAGAAAAAACGATGAATGTAACTTTTCGAAATCAGTTTTATGGAAATTTGAGATGTTTAAATATAAATAGGTTTCCTGGGACATGTTATGTCGAGTGGATCCATAATGGCAGCATTTATTGCTTCCAGTGTCGAGAGGGAAATGAGAATCGTAGTTGGAAGTGCCTGCAATAATTAAAGCCTTTATAGACCAATTTCCAAATACACTTCAAAGCTTACTTTCTACAGGGATTCCATTTAGTACTTAGTGTATGTGCATTTCAACTTTACTTTTTCTCTGTTCGATTATTTATTGTCGTGCAATTGGGGTATCAAGAACATCCCGACCGACCTACCCCTCTACACTTTTCATTTGTCCTTGTAGATACTTACGGATATGTTAATTTTACGACAAATGTTCATACATATGCTATTAATGCTGCGAAAACATTCGTAGGCAATGTGATATAACATTGTAATGTCCAAAAATTGTGTTTGTATTTCATTTCTCTGTGAATTTTTTTTCAGGACTACAAAGTGGATTTATATCTGCGTCAGAAATGGCGAGACGAGCGTCTAAAGCACGAAGATCTTCGCCAGCCATTAGATCTGAACGATCCTAATCTTGTGAAAGCCATCTGGAAACCAGAAGTCTACTTTCCAAACGCCAAGGATGCTGATTTCCAGTTTGTAACTGTGCCGAACGGTTAGTTAGTATAATGAAACTATATATCAGCAGAATCCAGTGCCTCATTTATATTTTCGTGATATCTTAAAGTGCTCCATTAATTTAACACATCTGATGCTCTTTTTTCTTTCCTATCACTAAACCTACATCGCCTACACGATTGACGGAATTGCAGTTTTAGTCCGAATCAACCCGGACGGAGAAATACTTTATATGCTCAGGTACGCCATTTGAGTCGGACACTAAATTATATCTGTATGTAGTTATGTTCGAATTGAAACTCAAAAGTAATACAAGCTAGATGAATGGTCTCACGAAATAGGCTAAAAATATGTCAGGAAAAGAAAGGAGAAAAGTAATAGTGAAATTATTAAATCACATCGTTATTAGTTTGCCAACTTTTCAGTTGGGATTCTTTCTTTGCCTTTGCCAATCGAAATGAGGGCAAAAATAAGATTATGTTGCATTAATCCAGGCGGAGAAATTTCCAGTGGCAAATTGCTTTTAGTAATAGTGTTTAGGTATAGACTGCAGGTAAGCGGAGAAGGAGAGAGAGACGTAAACTATCTCCTCCAACTAGCAACTAACATAACAACAAGGCATGACAAATTTAATTTGAGAATGGATCCATCCTTGGTTCTGGTCTAATAAAATAAGGACGGAACATGGAATTTTATGTAGAGCTAGTCCCTTCCACAGAGTATGTAGTATAAACAGCAATTATCCAGTTAACTTATCATATCAAACTTTTACTAACACTGCATGCATAAACAAAATTTAAATGAATCCTCTCACTATTCTGACTATTTTCAGTGAACTCTAATATTTGTTTACTTAATATTAGCCAAGGCCCAAATGAATTGTATACTAAAGTAGGTTAATACAAAATACAAATTTTAAGACTGCAAATAATTAACAAGGTCTCTTATCCTCTAGTGACTTACTAGTGCATGAAACTGAATGGATCTCTCATGCCTACGAATGAATTCTATTTACTCCCTATCACTTATATGTAAGTTTTGCATTGACACACCATGAAAACTATGTAAGGAAGCGCAACACAAACAGTTTGGCAGTGGGTGTTAAAGAAAATGTTAGCTTGTCTTGAATCATTCCGCATCATTGTCTCTAGCCTTTGAAATACCCATGCCATGTAGTAACCATAATAATAAGTAGCAACAATTAAATTAGATCTTGGCCTTGAACGCATTATTGTATGTGAGGAATGCAGAGATTGTTTGCATTCTTCGAACAAAGTGATGAGTTCTTAAGAATTCCCTTGCTGTGTACCTAGCACTATTTCATTTCATTTACATAAGTGCACATTTATATGCGCCTCAATATTTTCTCTAATGAAACTTTTAATATGGTTCCACCTGCAGCACGTGTACAATGTAAGCACAATATGACAGTGCTTATTGTTAGTTGAGTGGAATTACTGCCAATCCCTTCAAGTGGTTTGGCGAATTACATGGGGTAAAATGAGGGAACATATCTCTAAAGATTCAAATTTCTATGCAGCAAACTGTACAACTATCTGCATGAAGTTTCACTAGTGTTTCGCTTAATTGGCAAATAACTAGCTTGAGAATTTCACTTGTACGTATTTAATACTAACAATACGTACTTGACCCTCCAAGCAATGGAATTAGCTAAAGATAAATAGTACTCGAGTATCTGTAGATGGAAATATTATTATCTTCAGATAATTCAAAGTGGCTAATTATACAGGCTCCTACCGATCCTACCTACACTTATTGCAGTCCTATCCTACTTAAGTATATACTTATTTTATACACATCGTTAACATGCAAATCCTATTTCCCATGTAATGAGCATAGGCATAGCCAGCGGAAAGCTCTTTTCGTAACAAGAGACGAAATTGGAAACATTTCGTAGAATTATTAGAAGCGCCTTAGCAATGTACAGAGAGAGAGAGAGAGAGGGAGAGAGAGAGTGGTACTCGAGCTAACTTTCTCTGAGTGAACTGTAAAAGTTTTAATGCATAAATACCTTTGCCAATTCAGTTCATCATGTGATATAGTCTAGTTTAGTGGTATGATGACATTCTACAGTCATTATTTGGTAGTCTGTTTCAGTAAGCGCATGAAGTTCTATTTTGTAAGGAAGAGCTTAGGGTAGAATTTAACTAAATGCAGCAACACTACACTCTGAACATCGAAGATAATAACTAATCTGGCTCCGGCTGTTGCTATAAAATTGAAAAGATTTTTTCTATTCATAACATTTCTGAGAAGGAGAACATAGGCGACGTAGAACGATAAGTCTCAGAAGAATAGAGTGAATTCCCCATGAAGAATACCTCATGTATTCGCCATTTGGTTCGCTTTGTAGCCACATTGAGCCAGCTGAGTTCTGTCTCATTGTTGTATCCTTCTCGCCTAAATGCAAACTAAAGTAAAATACATAAAGCCAAAGCCCAACTTCAGTATAGACTTTCACGCTGCGCCTGTTTGCCTCTTTATTTTCCATTGTAGTCTACCTTTTCATTGTAAAATTTTTTCTACATAACAAAGTACATTGTTGTAGTTTATAGATTAGTAGAGTAGAGTAAAGTAGAGTATATAGGGACATGCTGTGCGCAGTGCACTGCACGATGATGGAGTTTACAGTCGTATTAGAAGTAGGAAAAGCTGAAAAGGATAGTGAAATAATGCGCTCGTGTGGTAATGGTGAGGGCTGGCCTGTGGTGGATCTGCTATAATATAATTCTCAAACCAATAGTTGAACAGAGTGGAAGACTTATAATAGTACTTAGGCACTTATTCCCGATTCCCTTGCATAATATGCAAGCTCTGCATCTGCGAAAGGTACAAATACAGCGGTGCGGTGGTGGGAGAAAGTTGAAATGAAACTGACTGTGTAGGAGAGTCTTCTTCCGTTTCCTGAATGCAAATGTGCTCCCTATTCTGTCCCTACGTACTTACTCGACTTTTTGCTCCGGCTCTCTACTATTTGTGTTTTATCTACCACATTTTCCGGTGTGCTTTATTACGGATTTTAGTTAAACTACTTTCACTTGAAAATTGCTGAGACTTCTTTATGTAATGGTGAAAGCATGTCTGCGACACAGTTTAACATTGAAAGCTCCGTCTGTAGGTGGTAATATCGTTTTCTCGTCTGTCAACCCAGATAATAGTGAAAATTCGGGTACTAAAAGTTTTATGACATTGCCACCAATAATATAAAAGCTTTGACACTTTGTAATATGCCCCATCTCACTATTCCATCCACCCTCACACAGTATGATGGCAATTGACATCGCACTTTATGACAGGTAGCAGAGTCTTCATGACAATTTTCGATCACATTAACATTTGTGTACATGGCATACAGTGAGCATATAGGCAGTGTAGGTAGGTATTCTTTATAGATGTGGATGGATACTTTATGACTGTGATGAAATTAGAGGAAGAACTGCATCAATAGATAAGAGACATCCGAGTCTCTTGAATTGTATACAGGAATCCTGTCGACTTAAACAGATGAACTTGTAATAATTCTGTTTATTGTTAAGAGGAGCTCTTGTATGGAGCATGAAGGGATTGCTTTTTTATCTGTATTAGGTACAGTCTCTACCTTTCGTCTCCAAGTACAACATTTATTCATCACAATCACCTCGTACAATCATAGACTACTGCTCACGTACATGCATCATCTTTGACAACTTTTCATAAAAGTAGACGAAGCGTGATAAAGCGTTGTTACGTCGAGTGCATGAGAATTTCACATACGTTGTGTCACATATAGAAAATTATTGCATGATATTTTATTATATTGTACGTATATGTGGAGTAATGTGATTTCTACATAGTTACACGATGTAAGGTTATCTATGTAAGTCTCAGGATTTGCTTTCCTTGACTGTCATGTCAAATTAGAGTTGTGATGCGATGAAAATTGATCCACTTCTCACGATGATTTCATGGGAATGGATTGTAGTATGATGAGATCTAATATATTTTGCGCCTTTGCGTTATCTGACTAGCTGGCATGACATGCAATGGCATAATCTTGCATCTGCTCAATTCTTTTGAAATGAAGGGAGCGTGAATAAGGAGCCCTGGTCATATTTGGCTGGATGGGACTATGTACTAGTATTTTTTTTTGTCTCGCTACTATCCAGATAAATACAACATGTCTGTATTATTCTGTGTATGTGCAATGCTAACTTAACTGTTGTGTATGCAGTAGTGTGATGTATGAGGAAGAATAGTGAATGAAGGAGCGAGCGAAGGCCTTTTCTTCCTTGCGGTCGCTACTCCGGTGAATGAAAGGCTAAAGCTTTCGCAAGTGAAAGTCGTCTTTTATTTCTTTTCTGCTTTGCATTTACATGTACGAGTGAATGCTAGAAGTCTAGAAGAAGAGCGGAGAATAGTTCGCCTCGTTGCAATTTCCAGTTGGCTTCCTTTCAAAGTGTCGGCGGAAGGTTCTTAGGCAATGGTGATTGTGAAGTTGAAGTTTTGTTGGTGTTTTCCGGGCATCCCATCCTATCGGATTCTAGTAGTGGAAGTGTCATTGAGTTGAGACTGAAGCTAAGGCGGAAAAGTATGGGCCAGGGTGCATCTGCATCTACGTAGCACTTCGGAGAGCATCTCCCTCACAAGTTCGAACAGGAGAAAGGAGATAGCGTCCTGATGTTTGTTAGCGACACGAAAGCACGTTAGTAAGTTGGAGAAAGTTGAGTTGTGGCGGAGAGAGTGTAGGTGAGTTGGAGTAGGAGGAATGCTAACTGACTGGGAGTGTAGTGGAACTCTCTGACTTCGTACATATGTAAAAAGGGGAAAGGAAGGTGATGTGTTGGCTGAAGTCAGCTCCACTAAACTAGCGTCTCTTATTAATTCACTCTGCTTTTCTATCGTTGCATCATGTACCATTATGCGGAAATTCAGCATCTCCTCCTATCCTCATAAATTCTTTTCATCTGCCTCTCCTCCACTTTCTCAGTTGCATTTTGTCACCGTAAATGGGGAAAATGTGTTGCCCTTGTCTGTCCCAGTTGCTCAGAATACCAATATAGAATACAAATAGAGCTGTAACCGTACGTAGCCAGCAATGACTTCTCCTCACTTGACTCAACTTGACTTCCCTTGTCTTGAATGATGACGCTGGATCTCTTCTTCCTTCTCACTCCTACCACCTTGCATTCCTCCTCACTGCCTTTGGCTACCCCATTCACTTTTACGCCCTTGTTCTGCAATGCTAGAAGTCAGACACGTCTGTACACCTTCACTCACTCTCTATTCTTCTTTCTTTCTCTTTCTCCCTATGTTGTCCTCTTATTTATTAACTCCGATCTATTATGCATGTATTCATTTCTTTGTATTACCACATTATACGATAGAAAACATTTTCCCAAAGTATCCTATCATCTTTCAACGACTACTTTCATCTTGGAGTTACCCACCTACTCACCTTCTAAAGATATCCTATCCGGCACAAAGAATAACTACCACTCGTACGTGTCAAGTGTTAGCTCTACTCCCTCAAATTGCTATCGCTAACGCTCTACTGTCTTCGCCTCTCAGTCCAACAAACGAGACAATCTAATGTTCCTATTAATATACTGCCTATGTCCTATTAATCATTTTTCCAACGGCGGAAGTAGTGGACGGACCTTGGTAATATAACGACTACACTGCGGTAAGGATCCATATCTTCCCCTTCAGTTTAGGAAACAGAACAATATTTATTTAGCGTTTCCTTCTAAATAATTTTGTTATGCATTTTATTACGTAGCAGTCAGTATTGTGAAGGTACCTACAAACTACAACAAGGGCCTTAAAAACAAAGTAGAGGAGGAGCACATGAGGACGGTAGCGAAGTTTAAGCCTCAATTATATTTAAGAGTCTTATTAAGCCTGGAGAAAAGACTGCGTAAGCCGTCAAGTGGATCTGTAAAAATTAATGACTAAAGCTTGTTACTTGACTTATTAGGCTACCTACCCTAAAAATCAACAGATAGTAAATTAGCCAACTGAGTCAGGCAGCAGAATTAGAAACATAAGTGCAATTGTTGACAGGATGTTGAGTATCTATGCTAATCAGTATCATTGTAATTATTAATTGGGACACGACTAAAAGAAATATGTGAATAGATCGGGCAGGAAACGAGGAAATTATTGGCAAATGGAAAATATATATTATTTAGCTCTCAATGCGCGTATAGAGCTCATGGCATGTAATGAATAGTTAATTAATTGTCCTGCGTGTCAGAATCGGATATTTGAATATGATAAATTCTGTTTTTTTTTGTATCATTTCGCCTTGTGCTACTTAGTTATCTTTTTGGCAAGGAATTTTAATAAAACGACGATAGAGAAGAGTATGAATGATTCGCTTATGAAAGTAAAAAGAGTTCCCAATTGTGTTACACATGTCAAGTCAAGCGTCCATCTCTGGGAAGGAGACAAGTTGGGAGACAAATGCGAAAAGCATTGTGCTCCAGAGCACAACATGTAGAACAACACTAGGGAAAAGAGGCCGAAGAGAAATTGTTGGATTGCTTTTGTGCTTGGGAGTTGCGTATTTGGGAAAAAAGTTGAAGGTAGAAAGGAAGATAGTGCTTATGATGTAGTTGTAGTCGGAACGATTTGTTCTGTTTGTATAACTCTGATGAGGGAAGATTAATTATTTTGCGTCGGAGACACATTTCTCATTTTCCTCTTTAGGTAGTGAGTCGAGTTAACATCTTTTGACAACTATCTCCACTCACTATCTTCCTCCTTCCATTCACTTAACTTGTAGTTGTCTTAAGACGTCCAAACAGAAAGCAACTCAGCGTGACTTTGCTAGCCAAACTGAAACTGCCTGCATGTCATTTTCCATTTACAAATGTGAGAATTCAGCTCCAAACAACTTTTACGTTACGGAGAGCAATAGGACCAGTCAACGAGTGATTCATTACTCCTTGCGTTATGAAGTTGTTTCTTCTGGGAAAAGCTATAAATATGTACTTAGGAATTACCTCAGAACATTGTCAAGTCAGATTCTGATAGTTTAGGTAGTTGGCAGATAGACTCTGTCCGTAGCTTTGGCCCTTCAACGATCATGATATTTCTTTGCTACGTAAATATAAAGAAAAATGCAACCAACGATGCATTACCTATACTTAACTTATTTCTTGCGATGAAAGCGTGGAAACTGACACTATTATTGCTGTCATTGCATTCTCATCCGATGCTAATAAAACTAATAGATAGAAAGTTTTTTTTGTTGGAATGCTAGGCAGTGAGATAATAGTGTCTGATACAGTACAGACATTTCCAGTAGGCATCGTTGAGTCCAGATGATTAGTTGAGAATTGCACAAATATGATTTATCTCAATCCTACTTCTTGCTATGGGGGGAAGCCTGTTTGTAATTCATGTGACAAGAAACACACCCGCTGTAATAAATATATTGTTAAAATGTTTCAGATTGAAAGTGACTTTCTCGTGCATGATGGATTTGTCTAAATATCCGTTGGACCGACAGATTTGTACCATGGAAGTTGCAAGTTGTACGTGTTATTTATATGCATTTAATTATTTATGTTTAGCTAATCATAATCAGGTTTATTCTTCTCTTTTAGTTTCTAAAACGGTGGAAGAATTAATTTTGGAATGGAAGCCAGAAGATCCAATAACAACGGGGAATCTTGGGATGTCACAGTTTCAGATGGTGAACATCGTCGCCTCAAAATGTCACGAGTCTTTTCAAATTGGTACTTGGATTTCACGAGTTTCTTCATTATCCCTGTACTAATAACCCAAGTTCTCTTTTGGTCATTTATTTCTTTTTGTTCTTTCGTTAGTAGTTAAGGGAGTTTTAGCCTTTAGGACTGATTGAGTAGTTTACGGTTAGTGCTTGCAATTAGATGGTGCTAGTAAATTATGTCTGGATATTTGGCCAAAATGAACTTTTACAACATTTCCACCTATCCTCCTAATGCAGAAGAGGGAAGCTAAGAAAGTGTACATGCATTGCATTGCAGCGTCCATATTGCCCGTAGATTGTAGTAATATTACATATACCGTGAAGAAGAAGTCATCAATAGCTAACTTTTTGTGGTACGCAGGGAATTACAGCTGCCTTGTTGGCGAATTTCATCTGTACCGACTTCTTGGATTTCATTTAGTTCAGAGCTATTTGCCAACTATTTTGATGGTTGTCATCTCCTGGGTTTCATTTTGGATGGACGTCAATTCTGTCCCGGGACGTGTCACTTTGGGCATCACTACTCTTCTTACAGTCTCATCTAAGGCCACCAGTACTTTCTCCTATTTTCCCATCTCTTCTCCTTTCGTTTGTTCGTTCTTTTTGTTATTGCCGCTGACATTTTAATGTCCGACGACTTTCTTACATCTCTGTTTCTTGTTACTACTAACAAAGGGCATTAACACAAAGGACCGTGTTTTGCGTTTCTTTGCACTAAAACATTATTTGTTCTTACTGTGAAAATGAGGGCACTTTTTATTTTAACTACTTCATTTACGAACAGAGCAGAAATGACTTTCTCTCTGCATCTGACATCAAATGACGCATTTAATGTCTCTTTGCAGATATCCAAGAAAACATCGAATCCAGCTACGTAAAAGCAATTGATGTCTGGATGGGAACATGTACAGGTGATGCGTAATACTTAATACTTATATGATTATACCTTTCTATAAATTATAATATTATTCACATATCAACTATAAACTTACTTTATATAATGTAAAACGAGAATACTTGGTTATATTTCAAGCTACCTGAGAAATACTGTTTATCTAACATGCTTCTTCCTATATTAGCGTTCGTATTCCTGGCTCTGATGGAATTCACTATTGTGAACTACTTATGGAGGAAAGAATGTTGCAGAAACTTTCGTAGAGCAAAGGCCGATCACTGTTGCACCGATGGAACAGCCAATACGGCAGAAAATCTTGGCCGTTCTCCAGTAAGTGACATATCTCTATTTGCATCAGAGCTGAATTTGAAGAATGGGAACTTTCATGTTTAAAATTCTAGATTGTTTTTTTCACATAGATAATTCCTATTCATACTTAATACTAGTGTTATATAATCGGGGAGAGGGATCTTAAGGTTAAGAAGTACGAGTATATTATGTAGCAAGGTGATTGATATGAACACAAAAATACTTAGATGAGAGAGAAACCGGACAAGTCTATGGAAAACCACTTAGAAACTCGATTTGTACAGAATCCGAATCCCAACCAACACTTTTTGAGTGTGATCGACCAGCCGGTGATTCCAGTGGAGGGGATAAACATTGTGGAGCCTCTGGCAACAATCAAACACACCAGCTTCAAAGACCAGGCCAAACACATTGACGAGACGTGCAGATTCGTTTTTCCCATGGCATTTACTGTCTTCATGGTTATTTACTGGTGCTACTATCTTCTTCTGTAGAAAAATCTTCCTTCCAACGCTAACCATAAATCAAATCTTCTTCGTCTATTCTTTTCGTAACTTCTTCCTGTCAATGCACTCAGGAGGCATCGTCAGTTTTACTTTACAGTTCTGGTGTCTGTGTCTCATTCGGTTACCGCTATCTTCCTTTCTCCTATCAATCACACTCTACTACTTACATCAACCCCGGAAACTGAACTATGATTCTCAATTTATGTTACTTCTCTGTTACACTCATTTATTCCTCGTGTCTTCTCATGGTCGAAGAAAGTGAATGTTACTTTTCTCTAGTGCAAATTACCAAGTTGCATAGCTAACTACATATAAAACTATAAACACTTAAAAACTTTCACTTTCTAACAAATAAATGTTGTATTTAAACCAAATCTATTTTAGTAAGGAAATCAGTATAGGATGGAATGTCAAGAAGTCAATTGTAATCAGCGTCTGCGTTTCTACAGTTCTGGTGATCTGCTTCTTTGTTCTGTGCTCAGTGACGGATTTTACACTATATGTACACAATCATTAAAAATCTGTAGATTCGATTTAGAATTTGGAAAGAATCTGAAATGTAACAGTCTTTATAATAAGTATATGTAAAATTTACAAATGAGAAACAACGTTTTGGCGTTTGTTTGCATGGAAAATACCTACCTACCTAACAAATACTCGATGAAATATATATATATATATATATTGATTGTACTGTCGTGCGCTAATGATATGTACATGGCAATTAAATACTACTGGATGTAGAGTATAGGAAGCTAAATTAGTAAGATTCTAAGAATTTTTCTATAATTATATTCTTATTCTTTAAGTTCATAATATGAGTAAATGAACTGTTAATGGTTATTTTTTATTATTATAATGTGCATTTATACTGTGCAAATGTTACACACACTATTTGCTGTTTAATGTAGTTTACTGATTACCGTGGCTATTATATACCACATTGAATGTGCGTGCCGTGATTTTTCTTAATAGGTAGCATTGTCTTATTATAATGTGCGTAGATATAAATATGTATTGTATAAGTAATAAGTATCACTGTAGGTATCGGTGAGTAGTGCTGTAGTATGTTCTAATCTTTACGTAGTATGTTCACTGTATATTATTATAGTGTTTATTTGAGATGTAATGTTAGCCAGCAATCAGATTATTTAATCATAACTGAAAAGCATATGTCTGTGTAATACTAATCTCATTCAAACTCTACTACTACACAATGGTGGACACAAGGGAAAATGGTAATGTGATAAAACTGTTAATAACCTAATCATATAGTAAAGTTAAATGGATTATAAAAATAAGTAGCCATTACAGAAATCGAATGTGTACTAACTGTGCCATCTGTGCTAGCTATATTACATATATTGTATTTGTCAGTACTCTCTCAGTACTGTACTGCGTAGAAAGTAGTAATACTTTGATGAAATTGGAGATTAATGGATAACGGTGTCTGGGAATATGAAATTAAAGAATTCTATGTAACATACGTATTAAGATTGTAAAGTGAAAGCAAAATATATTACCAAATGCTGTTTAGATTAGAGAGTTGTAATTGTTAGTGTAAGTACCTAGATTTAATGTACTTACTACCTATAAAGTCAGAGGTCTATAGCCACCACGCCATGGTTGAATGTCAGTGCTTCTTACGCATAGGCTAAATTGAAAAAAGTAAACACAGTCCCTCTAAATCAAAATTTAATTATTTTTCCTGTAGTATTAGTGAATAATTGTTTTTTTGAATTTTCAATAACTTTTTCGTTTACAAGTGTAAATAATATTACGAATATGTTAATAGACTTATAAATTACTGTATAGTATAATGTAGGAAATCTTTTAATAGGATCCATGAAATTGCTTGCAGTGCAGTCGTGTACTACTTACAATTGTGCATAATGTAAAACATAATAATATGAACATAACTGTAGTTGTATGTAACAAAATATAAACTGTTCACACTGAACATTATTCTTCAACTGCTACCTAAAACTGTTTCACTAAAGCCTTCGAGGACAAAATGTCCATTACCAGCCAGCACTAAAGCACTAAAATTGAAAGTTACCAATAGAACAAGGAACATTTCCTTCACAAGGTTCTTGTTTCAGGATTTCATGTCTTTTTTCATGATTTTATGTACCTCAGTAAATGTCTGTCTTTTTGAAAGATGCTCGACAATCGTTCTTTCCAAGAATTCTAATCAGTAGAGCATGATCAAGTGAACACATGTAATTTGACCAAGTTATTGTCGAGGATTTACATTTTGTCCTAAATATACGGAGTACCATGTTATGTAATATTACAAGTCTATGAGAAATCATATTGGTTGTTCAATTGATGTCGGTAGTCGGTGCCAATTTAATAAATCAGATGTTTCTAAAGGAGCCAACTGGAGGGATATGTAATTCTTGAGGGGCAATGTCATTATCCTCTTTATATTACGTGTAATAATTTCGCTTATCTATTACACATTTTATTGGCTGTCAGCCAAAAATATAGATTACAATTAAGTTTTGGAAAAATGGACGTACGGGTAACTGTAAGCTAACTTCTCGTTATACTTATTTTCCAAAAATAATTTAATGACAAACTATGGTGAATTCAACAGATTTTGCCTGTTATAATTAACTAAGAATAATGTTGGCAGTGGTCGTAATTAAATTAATGTAAGTTAGGACGGATTTTATGAAACTGTGAATCAGATCTTCATACGTTAATGCAATTATAACTTTACTAATTCTATATTTAACTCAATTTATATATTTGGATAGAGTTTCCGTAAATGTGGATGCGAAGCCAAAAACAACATTTGCACTTTTAGGTAAATATTGAAGCATTGGCCTGCTACTCTGCTACTACACTAATAATCATGGTGCACAATGAGACAGAACTGAAGAAGGCAGAAAAGCTGCGTAGGAAGTGCACTTGTACAACATGCACTAGTAAAATAAAGACGTAGCCAGGCACTTGAGTGAAAGCTTGGCCGAGAGTGAACTGGTAGGAGCTTCAGACCTTCAATGTACAGCACTTTTCCGGATCCAAATATTGCCGAGGTCCCTTTTTATTTGGGAAAGTGTTATTAGTGCTAAATACACCTTGGCCATAACTTAATAAATGACACTCAGGATTTTCTCTGTAACAAAATTATTCCCAGTATCTAAAAAAAGTTTATGACAAGGAAAATCCATAAACATGAATAATATTTATTGTAGGAGTGTGTCATCTAGTTGCCCCTAGTCAATATTGCAATATGCAGAACATTAGCTTTCTTATAGTAGATAGCATTGCATAGGTAATCGTTTGTTGTGGCAATATTATGGACTTGGACTAGTATCCACAACCTATTTTTCTTGTTTTCTTTTCCTCAAAGAGCGGATGATAGAAAGAGAGACAGAATAAAAAATAAGATTCCCTCAAGCTAAATAGAGAGAGTTCTGCTGGCAACTAGGAACGGTATAATGTAGAATAATGGAGTTATTTGTAAGAGTATCTGCTGGGGAACTGTCAGTACAGCTTCCCGGGTGTTGTGTAATAGAGTAGCACCTAGTGTAGTACAATAAGAGCGGATCCTGCTCAAAAGAGCTTTCTTCTATATTGACAAGATCCTATGCCATCATCTAGATTTGAATGGTACACAAAGGATTGGGAGGAAAATGTTGTCAATGTGTTTTGGGAATGCTCTCTGCTTTCTCTCTGTCACTGTGTCTCATTCTACTTCCCGCTGTCCTGTCTCTTCCTCTTAAGATTCCATTTATTCCGTATAAAAAACAAAATGCAAAATACAATCTTACTAAGTAAGGAATGGGTGGGCTTAAGCTGTAGGAGGATACATAAACAGCTTCAAGCAATACTGTATAAATACGCACAAACAGGTCCGGAGAAAGTAGCCAATTTTATTTGCCTGTATTTCTTGGGGAGAAGGGAAGACTATATGAAATGCATGTCTTATTTCAATTGCAGGAGAAGGATTGAAGGTGGGCAGGTATATTGCCAGGATCCTTTGGGCGTCCCTACAATCCGAATACTCTCTTTCTGGCTTCCCATGAAAGTTTTAGTCAGCTTTTACTCTTATCCTGCAAAGTTATATTACATCACATCACTTACATTATTTTACATTGCATTGCATTGCTTTACATTAGAGCATCACATTACATTACTTTACATTCCATGCATCCGTTCCGTGTTTTCCTCTCTTTCCCATTCACTAGTCATGCAGTGCCTGACTAGGGACATTTCGTATAGGGCACATCGTGTGCATAAGAGACGCTACGTTGCTTTCCACTATTTCTCCATTTATTATCCAGCTAGATAGATAGGAGAAGGAATAGGGAGTAGTGAGGAGAGAAAATCCTCCGCGTGGGTATGTGTACTTATAATTCATATACATGCAGAGAGAGAGAGAGAGAGAGAGAGAGAGGAAAGGGAAGCGAGTTGTAATACACGAGACAAGAGAAAGGAGCGTGCGCTGGCGCTCTTCTTATACTCAAATCGCTGGCTCTAGCTGTCTACTTCATGAAACTTTCTCCGTCCTCACTCGATTGTACTGTGTCCTGTCTTGTCCGGGTCGGCTCTATGGAACAGGAAGCAAACGTCTCCAGCCTAAACAACTGTCTATGATATCACTGGGTAGTTCTTCTCGTGGTTTCCTTTCGTTTCCACTTCTTCCAACCTCTTCCGACTTACTTTCACTGGCATCCCTATAAAAATAAATATCTCAACAGTCAGTCACTGACCATGGAGTTTTGAACGAGTGCAGACAAATAATTAGCTCCTTTTTTCTCCTCTTACTGCTACTTATTCAGGAGGCACTTCATAAAACTATGAACAAAGACAAAGGATGAGTTGTGCACGGAAAGAAACTATCCACAGGGACCAATCTGTATAAATACATGAGACTTCTTTGTTTTATCCGACGAGCGCTTCGCCAAATACATACAAGATTTTCTCTAATAATTCTCTCTCTATCTCCTCTTCTTCCTCTTGGCTTTGTTCCGTGCTACTACGTGAAGTAGATAGCCATGATGACAGAAACTCGTGAGCTCTGGGGAATATTGAAACTTGCTAGTTGATTGTGCTGCAGTTACTTATATGGATTTATTTGTCCACTCGACAACTTAAGAACCTCCATTTACCAATGCCATGATAGGCTGGAGAAAGTCAGGAAATATGGTGTCTTTGTACCTGTGGATTGCTGTGACGTTTTGGATCTACTCTTATACGGCGTAAGTCACTTTATACCTTGCCTAATTGCGAATTCGTCGACCGTCATCCGAAATACACCCCCATTCTGTTACAAATATATCATAGTGTGTATTTCCACGCTGCAGAATGATGAGCTGCTTCTTTACAATTTTACAATATTGGGTTTGTCAAAAATTACAATTATAAATTCAATGGAGTTAAGTGATTTGAATGCTATCCGTTCCTTTACATTGCAAAATAAGTATGCGTTCACAAGTATTATTACGTGTATGAATGCATTGATTCAGAAATATAATGAATTAGAAGTAATTTTATTTTTCAAACCTGCACTATGTATCCTAAACTTACAATAAGTAGTCATAAGAAAAGATACAATTAGTAAAGAGCTAAAAACCATATTTTTATTTAGGTATGGTCAGATTCATATCATGAATGAAGTGCATTTCCTACAAGTAAGTGTATCAAAACACAAACAGACAATAAGGCTGCATTTTATTGTGTGATGTACTTATGTTGAAGTATGGTTGTAATTGTCCCTTTTCATTGCGCGTCAAATTTGGCAATATATGTAAGTAATGGTCTAATGGTAATTAGAGGAAAATTTTTCCAATCAGTGAAAAAGAAGTCTTGATGAGTAGTGACTAGTGACGTTAGGGAATGAAGTCTCGGTTGAGCTGCATGTTCACTTGTGTAACAACTTCATTGAATGACGGATAGTTTTTGTTGAAGAAAGGAGTTGAAGTAGGAGTTGGATTGGGAAACCTCACTTTCATATAAATAACGATAAATGTGAATATTCCTCCTCCGTCCTAGATCTTGTGTTCATGGAGCCTTAGAAGAGTGAAGTTGACTTTTTGGAGAGCACTTGCAGTTATCATTAGCTGGCTATTATTTCAATGAAAATCAATAAAAAGCAGTCAGTTAGTTCTCGTGTACAATTGAATCGTAGAAATAGGACGGTCGGAGAGGGAGTGAATAGTTTCACAAGGAGAAGTCCTAGTCCATATTAGAGAAATAGAAGTGTTGGAATGGCAAACGACTTTCTTTCTAATCTTTCTCTATGAACGTCTTGTCTTGAGTAATGGGAGTAGAAATAGTAATACCCATTGCGACTATAAGAAAGAAGAGCGATCCATTTTGTGTTAGCGTTAACTGAACGCTAAGGCTCTCCATAGCAGTCGCCGTCCCAATGTAAGTCCCCAAGGAATTACGTCAACTTTTGTCTCCCAATTCCAATAGTTACTGCATACACGGAGTGAAGTAGGGAAAGCTGGCTGGTTTTGACTATTTGTCGCTGGCTTCACTCGGCTTCCCGCAAATAACTAACCATTTGAGCCACCACGGACTCCTTAACTCTTCCTCCACACACTCTCTTAGAGGAGAAAAATAAAATTGGAAGCCCAAGAAGAAACTCTTGCTCAACTGGGATTTGAATTCCTTTTTCTATTTTTTCACAACAAAATAAGTACCTAATCTGTTTCTCCAGCTATACTGAAAATTTTATGTAGTCTAAAGTCTAAACTAAAGTCTGCAGGTTCTTTGCACTCTATTCACTTGCCATGTTGCAATATGTGTTTTCCAACATTAATGCGTATGAATGTGAAAATGTACGGCAATAGGGACGTGACGTGAGATGAACAGGGATCGTTACTTGATGTCTAATTGAATCTATTTGTTTGAACAGTGAGGTGTCATAGTCATAATATTCCATTAGTAATGCCTTACCTGCATAGTTTGAGTCAAATAACTTTACGATAATATCACATTTAAATGACAGTTATAGTAGCAACGTCAGATATTTCCCAACAGTGTTTTCAAGTGGCTAAATTGAAACATTAGATCGTGAAATGGAAAACAATGTTTTGGTAAATTGCTTTGAGCTAACCCAATTTAAACACATGAGGGAAAATAGCCTTGAAGAGACAAATATTTACCATAAGGAAGTTGGAGCGTGTGATGGGATGGATGTACGTAGACAATAGTGACAATGAAATAAAAACTGGAGGAGATATCGATTCGACGCAAATTAAATCAATGAGATTGGATAAATGTCAATTTGGAGGAGTCCAGAGAGTAGAGAGGAATTTGGATGGTAGAAAAGCAACAAAGTTCGGCCAATGATAATATAAAGTTAATCTAAGCCCAAATCTGGAGAGTATTGGCCACGAAAGGAAAATAAATGAGAGTATTGTGAGTGTGCCAGTTATAGTTGGTAAGTGACGCTAGCTATCTGATCTGAGTGGGTCGTAGTTGTTGTAATCTGGGAAAGTGTCGAACTCGCTTGAGGGAAATCAGGAGAAAGTCAAGTCAGGGAAATTCAGAACAAGACACAACTTTAAGCTCAAATAAGACAAGTCCACTCAAGTGAACTGAGAAAAGTCAAGACGAACCTTCTAGACGACATCTCACTCGACTCATCTCCCTACCTTCCTACTTGTTTTTCACTACAGACGGCCTCTTATGCCCACACATATCATTTCCCATTGTCTACCGAAACTATTCACACCGTAGACACCTAGCCAACAACTTGGATCAATGTACTTACGCAGTGCACTATCTGTTGCGATGTACATTGAAAATCAAACCAAGTGTCCTTCCCACTTCCTCCTGAAAGAGTAAACGACTATGTCGTGTTGTGAGTGACTGATCGTGGATACAGTAATCGTTACTCTATTGTGTAGGCTAAACAACGCTTCTATGTCTGTCAATCTGCAAGAATAGACACATGGAAGATGCATCATTACTCTTAGCCGACTAGAGTGGCGCTGTGGAACATAATGGCATTATGTGTACACGACGACGACGACGACGGCAGAAACAATGTGGCACTATCCTCCACATCCAAACCCAAGCTACTTTTTCAGATCCATTCCCAAAAGCCACATTAAGGGGCAATAGCTGTTTGACGTGTGACACAGTTCGATGCGAACCTATCGTATAACACGTTCAGAGAAACTTACGACACTGCCTTCTCCGTTAACCAATGATTACAACTGCAAGCTTCTGTTTCAGATTAGAGGATCCATTTATAAATTGCTTCCCTACATACGATATTATGATACACATGGCCTATTGACCCCGACAATAAAAATTATCTCCTCCTTTTTATGCTAACTGCCTCAATGGCCCATATTGTGCGTACCATAGGATTTAATGACCCATACAAATCGTTGTTAAAATACAGCTAAATAGTAAAGAAGAACACATTTTTTAAAAAAGCAAATGCAATCTCTATCTACTATATGCACCTTAGTATTAGCAGTGGTAGCATAGTAGCATGTTGTGCTATATGTAACTGTAGTGCAGTAAACATATTCTCAACTACTTTAATTATTGTTAGAAATTGATTTTCTGACTACCAATGCAAACATTATGTTGAAATTTTTATTGACAATTAATTGTAGGAGTAGGAGGTACTGTAAGACACCTACTGTCACTGCTGTCGAGTTGAATTATATTAGCCAAACTATCATAGACAGTAGATCTATCGAGACTTTGGAAATCCACTTAAAATCAGTATTATTGCTGTTATGATTGTGTTTACTTCGGTTCAAATGGATTTGAAAGATAATGAGCATAAATAAGCCCCCGAGAACATTTCTCATTAACTTGTCATATGCATTAATGTTGCAGTCGAAAGAAATAATAACCTAGGTACATGAACCGAAGCATGAATGTTATAGCAATTTTCTTTCCAACTAATCACAGTGTGGGCGAAATTTGTTATTTGTTTCATGCTACTTCAGTTTTTCATTTATTTGCTAGACCATGTTCGACTAAGTAGCTGGCAGATTTTCGGACATGTGGACTTGTCTAATTTTATCCAGTATTTACTCAATAACAACTCAATGGCTGCCTCTTAAAGTTGATTGAACTTTAGAATGTCATTGTAGCACCCTTCTAAAATATTTACTTGACAAAATATGTCCAGAACCTACTCTGACGTACATACCCTGATAAAGTTCTCATTCGATACAATGATATCTAAGTACCAAAGTACCAACTACATAAGTTACTCTGCTAAAAAAAAATAGATTTTTTTTTTTTTTTTTACCAAACGTTATTTTTGTGAACCTTGAATGTGCTTAACATGCAGTAAGACTGTTCATTACTCAGTATTGCCAGCTAAAACTAAAGTAGTTATTACGCGTAAGAATAAATCCTATAGTTCCGTCACTCTGAAATGAAGAATTAAATGAGTTTCGCAGTCA
>JABASI010000040.1:0-71617 GCA_019776505.1 Tomocerus nigrus | reverse complement strand
CTTTCAATCTCATACGCCTATTTATGTGTCTGCATTATGAACTAATACGCACACTGTGGACATCACAATGCAATATCTTATCTTTAAAAGCAAAAAGTGACATAATTACTACATTACACTACAACTAGACTTACTACTGTTTACGGATTATAGGTACCTACTATTTTATATTATTGTGCAATTGTATGAAGATATTTTCTAGACTGAGTGAGATGCTGATCTGCCCTAATAAATAATTCAGTAATCTAATGCGATTTAAAAACTTGGAATTACTCAAATGCTCTTTACAAGACAAAGGTACTTTTATAGGATGTATTTGTATGTACAGAAATAACAGAACAGAGAACAGAAAACATAAAAAACACTAGGAGCGCGTACAATGAGACGAGGATGGCAAATAATTCGTCTGCAATTTACATTTCTAACTACAAAAATAATGGGCTTTGATGTTAAGTCACTGACAATATAAAAAGTTGGTATTCTTGATAACTTCCGTCATGTCTGGAAGATTCTAATAAGCAACATTAAAATCGTATTGCTTTCCTCTACTGTTGTATGTGAAAGAAGATCCTTGTCCTCTGGAACTATCTGCTCTACGGCCAATAATCACGGCGTCGTCATCCGAGGCTACTTCTTCGGTATCAGGTTGGGGCTGTGGTTGAGGTTGTGGTTGAGGTTGTGGCTGGGGTTGGGGTTGAGGCTGTGGTTGGGGTTGAGGTTGGGGTTGAGGTTGGGGCTGTGGTTGGGGTTGTGGAATAATAGGTTGTTGTGGGGGTTGCTGTGGGGGTTGTTGTGGGGGCTGTTGTGGGATAATGGGCTCTTGTTGCGGTTGGTCAGGAATAATGGGTTGTGCGGGAATGGGTTGTGGTTGAGGTTGGGGTTCACTGGGCTGGGGTTGTTGTTCAATTGGTTGTTGGACAATGGGCCTTGGTTGGAATTGAATTTGTTGATGATGAATTTGCTGGTGATGAATTTGTTGAGGAATGGTGACTTGAATGGGTTGGATCTGTTGTGGGCGAAATTGAACTTGTTGAACTGGAATTTGTGGTTGGAAATGAACTGGTTGAACTTGTGGTCTGAACTGGACAGGTTGAACTTGTGGTCTGAACTGGATAGGTTGAACTTGAGGTCTAAATTGGACAGGTTGAACTTGAGGTCTAAATTGGACAGGTTGAACTTGAGGAGCGAACTGGACTTGTCTGAATTGCACTTGTTGTGGTTGAACAAGAGTTTGTCGAACAGGTAAAACAGTTTGATGTTGAATGGTAGGAGCAGCGTAGGCAAAAGCCCGGGTAGCTAAAGCTGGCTGGATAACCTTTTTAACAATAACTGGAGCTGGAGGGGCATATCCAGCAGTTCGGTCTACCACTGCATTGAATCCAGCTTTTCCTGCTGTGTATCTCACGGTTCGCAGAGTACCATCAGGTTCCACAATGCTGTATTGTCCAGTTACCTCGTCCCCACTTCTGGATTCTTCTTGGGTCTTGATATCACCATGCTCAGCATCGTTGATGGAGTAGGAATAACTGTAGTTGGGATTGACATCCAAAGGCTCAGCTCTCACTTGCACAACATTTTTCACCAGTGCAGGTTGTAAAACTGAATAGGCCGTCGTGGCTAATGCCAGGAAAATCACAGTCTGAAAATCAAAATAGATTTTCAGTTATTTTTTGCAAAATTGGCGCGGAAAATATGATCACTTGTAAAATTGAGATTTTTAATTTTTAGTTACTTACCTTAGAAAGCATGGCCTTGTAAAGAGAGAAGGAGTTGGAAACACAGTTAGTACAGCACAAGAGCAGAATGATGACTAAAGGGCCTACACGCAAAGCTTTTATAGTCGATCTAGTTAATTCATAAGAAAACTGATATCAGATCATCTAGCTTAGCCTAATGTAGTCATCTCGCTCACAAAGAATTACAGCTCTTCGATCTGGTCTATAGACTACAAATATACAATCCACAGTGCCTTACATACAGTTCGAATGAATTTGATCATCGAAAATCTAAAGAGACACCTTAGCTTATCGTTAGGTGGGACCACACAATTTTCCATCCCCTTCCAATTCTGTCAATCAGATCCCATTCATTCCTCTATAGCCAAGAGAGCATTGTATTTTCTACATATATTTAGTTGGCTACAGTTATTCACTGTACTGCCCACCACCACCACCAATTTCCTATATGTGACTCTATCGATAGTAAAAGGGGAATTAGCAAAAGAGAACATGCAGAACTCTCTCATCTTGCATGTTTGTATTCAAGACAGTGAGGGTTGACGTTGACCTCCGCTCATTTACTCACTCACCATCAGTCATTTTAAATTGATAGAATCTCCGTTGCTTGAATTGTCCATTTGGTAGCTGGCTGACAGTGAGCTACTATTTTGGTAGTCGTAAATAGTAATATAGCCATCACAATAAGAATAACTATCAATATTTTTGTTTTCGCATGATGATTGCTTGAAAGCTTTGAGATGTCTAGAAACCAAAGATAAAGATGTCATTTTCTCAGAAAATTGTCACAAGCCAATTTTTTAAGTTGGAATTACCCGAGAATCTTATAGCACTTAATAAAGCTGTAAAAATCAAGTCTTAAAAAGTTGATAAAGGAGGTAAATAATAATGCACTTAAAAAGTGAGTAGTAGCATTGATGAAGAATAAAAATGCATTCATATGTAAGTCAGTCAAATGAAGTAAGTTAATGCAGAATCCCTGTCTATCATATCTTTCTTATCATGTCATGTCCCTCGTTTCAGTTCTCATTTACATAATTTATTATAAAGCATTTTGATCTGTATAGTCATTCTGCTCTGCTTGATTCAATTGAATTGAATAGGACCCGTATCTGTCCCGTCCATCTGATCATTTTAGTAATTTGTGCCCTGCCTTGCGTTGTTCTATCGTCTATCTTTTTGTTTTTCTATTACCTGAAAGTTTATGTAGGTACGTATGACATAGTGCATTGTAATCAGTAAAGATACAACGTATATTATAGGGAAGCAATTTAATGTAAGTAAGATTTAAATACATCTTATCTAATGCACACCATAGATCAACATCAAACTGGAACATTATAACATAGGCACAACATGGATGAAGCCAAGCAATTCTCATTATGTTCTGTTTGCGTTTTGCATCTGTCTCGATTAAAACAAACGTTCGAAGATTGATAGGAGGCATAATTTGTGTGCAGAAGAGAGGAAGGGAAGGAGAGGAAGAGCCCTGGGCTACATCTAATAAATACTACTAAGCAAAAAAGTGTTAGAGATAGCCAATAGCCCTTCCCTTATTATCAATTTATTCAAACGAGCCTTTTTTTGTGGAATTATTAGCCATATATCAGTTGCTTATATCGCAAAATGAATTAATAATTTTGATTGCTAATTATGCGTCTACTTTACACAAAGAGCATTGTGGATAGGTGTTCGTAGAATTTTTATTCACATCGTAATTTATTATTAAAGCACAGAAGACTGTATTTATGTCCATTACACAATGGATTTGCATACGAGATTATAATATATTCATCCTTATAGCACATAGTAATTAGGTACATTTTGTATTCCTTAGGTTCTGTACTAATTTCCAACGTGTGCATGTACACTAAAGGATTTTGATAATTTCCAAGTCGATTAAAACGTGAACTTGTGATCGAATTGACACTATAGCCATAAGGAATGAAGACTACCTTGTATTTTTTCCTTAAATGATAGAGAGCATTTTAAAGACATTATGTACTGTTTATACAAATGTTTTCATTGTTTTGAGTTGGATGGTGACCTCGGCTGCCCTATTTTATTGACCCCGCCCAGCTTTATGGATTTCCATGCATATTTTCAATTGTCAAATAACCTTTTACACTTTCAACTATAGAAAATCCAACAATGTTTCACAGTTACAACAAATAAGGATCTCCTTAACTATTCTGTATCAGGTAGCGATTGCAAATGTCAGGTGAGCAGCTTTTAATATAAACGAATGTCAGTTCACCTCCAGCAACACAGCATCATCATCTTGTAAACTATTAAATCATAGTTGTTCACAGTAGATTTCCCATTCTTTCTTTGTGGTTGCATTCCGGACTGATTTATCTTAGTCATGCTTGCAGATATTCTTAGAAATAAATGAACGCATTGCATAGGAGATGCTAATTGGTAACAACGCACGTAGAACGTAAGCAAAAGATTAAAATGCAACGCAGTTACAGATTAACAATGGAATCTCGTGTTGAGCCTTGCATATTTCTCTCGTTATCTTCACAGTCAGAGTCCGAGAAGTCAGCATGTGTGCAATTGCACTGCATCAACACAACTTCACTGATGAATGACAGTGAAAGTGGACTGGTCACTGCATTACTATGTGATTGTTGTCGATTACAATAATTACCTAATAGTAGTTGCTGACTTAATTATCCTACCTACCTACCTAGCTAGGTAGCTATGTGGCTATACGTCTGCAGTTTTATAGGTAGGCACCTATCTAATAAGCAGTTCGCATCTTTCGTGTAATCTAGCACACATTTACAAGCTTTACTTATGTAGTGTTATAATGCAGTGTTATAATACAATGTTCCACCTCTGCTACATAGTCATCATCATCAGACATCAAAGAATCTCTTTCTAATCAAAAAATATCACTTGCACTGCATAAATGTTTCTTATATACAAAATAATTATTTCTCCTCGATAGATATTACAAGAAAAATGAGATCATAATTATACTTAGCATAATCTGGAGTTAGATAAAGCATTTGACTCAATAACTCACGTCACATTTACTTTACATACTTGATAAATATGATGATTTTTTTCAACACTGCATATGTGTACTACAATTTAAGTTTTCTTCGTTTCTGTGCAGTATTCTTAAGGAGATGAGTCGTATGAGTAGTTTATGAGGCTATAACCCATTTGCTCTATCTGTCCTCTGAGATTTTGTGTTCCTACACCTATGCGATAATAATGCCATTTTGGCTTTGAGATCACTTTAATAAACTAACTACTCCTTTTTACTAGATAAACTGCATAATATTATCGTAAATATATGGGCAGTTGAACGTACGTATCTGTAGTAATAGTAATCTGGTAATGCAATGAAAAGAATAATGGGATGCGCTCAGAATTTTTAATACAAATGCAAAGTGAAGTTGTTTTGCTCCTAATAAGTAAATAATGAATGTATACACAGAACGTATGTAGCTGTAGTCATTAATGGATTTAATGGTTTTTGGGCAAGGAGGAGTTCTTCAGGTGATACATTCAATGACTAACAAATTATAGGAGGCTAAATAAATATAAGGTGCACAACGAAAAGCTGTTGGCGACTGAGATTCGCGTTGATTTGTCCTTTGTCCTCTCCTCTCCGTGCTATTAAATTACAATTCGTCATGTTCTATGTACAAACTCTAATCTGTTCATCACTGATTTCTTAATTATAACGTAGATGCAGAATATTGATTGATTCATGCCGAAGATACTGGAAAACAATTGAAAGATTGCATGCATTGCACCTTTGCAGGACAGGTCAAGTCAATCCAACCAACAGCGAAGCGATAGCAAATCATTTTAATTTCAATTTGCATCTATATAGATTCCTGCACTAATGGCATTCATTATTAAATTCTATTAGTAAATGCAATTTGTTTGGGTTTGGCTTTGATTCTCCGCTTTTTGGCTTCGCTTAGCTTGCTCTGTCGGATATGCCTCATTCATTTTTTATTACGTGTGATATAATGAAATGTCAAGCTAAACAAGCTCTATCTATAACTCTATGGAATACATTAGAACCTAAGTATGTGCTCATTTATTATTAACAACAGAGTGTATATATGTATTTATATGTACCTACGTTATAAAGTGTTATTATTTCTACTGAATTTTCAATGTCCATTGCTCAATTCAATTTCAAGGTGCTCAAGCAGTATAAATATTATTCACAGTGTATGTGAATGCAAAGAGATACTTATTGTTAGTATAATTATATCAAGTTAGCAACTATAACATAACTAAGAACTTTTTAACGATAAGTGTTTGCGTGTAGTGTGAATGTATGCTGTGTAATTATTTTCAATCTATACTTGGCAACCCTACAACTCAATGAAATTCTGTAAATCATCAAAGTTTATTTAGAAAATAAGATCACTAGCTTCACTTGACTGGACAATTACCGGATTCACAAATCATTTTTGCATTGCAGTTTATTGCAACCACCATGAGAACTCAATGAACTTCCTTAAAAGAGCAGTTAACGTCATAATATTATGTGTATATTTATACAAGACTAAATTGGATCAGTGGGAGAGACCAAAACAAGAGTTGTCTGATTATAGATACTTTAGTTTACAACATAAACATAAGGCTAATTACCTCGAAGAGAGTTGCATTATTGTATCAATATAATGTGCTATACCTACTTGAGTCTGTAGGTTTTATTAGCAGTTGAGTTATGCTAATATGTTACCATGATATACACGAATATTCATTTGTCACTGGGCCAATTTTGATCTTGTATTTTGTCGAGAGATGAAATTTATATTGGCTAAGCTAACTTGAAGGAATTCGATCGAATCCAGTCCACACAATACAACCACTGCTCAAAATGAAGGAACATGTAAGGAGAGCGAGTTTGACAGCAAGAGCAACTCGCGAACTAGAAACAACACAGGATAAATGTCACCCAGTGACATTATATGACTGAATACCTATCCTCTTTTTTACTTGCCTTGTTATTGCGTAACTCTAAGAAAATCCTCTGCGAACAAAATTCTATGCTAATCAGTTGACTTTGGGTGGGATTTTCTTATAGAGACATTTGTTCATATTAGTGCTGTGCTGAGCTGTGCTAACTAATCTCTGCCAATAATAATCATATTATAATCTAAAATGACATTATATTTGCTCTGCATATGTAGTAATACTCAGCAGGTGATGCTGCAGATAACGTCGATGAAAGAACAAACAACTCTTTTGTAGACATGAATGAGCATCTGCATAACATTAGACGGTTATCAATGATGGAATAAAAAACTTTTCAATTATGTCTGCTTGGATTTGTTAATCTCTTTTACATGTGAATCTCCTCTTAGCTAATCCTAATCTTCATAAACAAACATTCAAAAAAATGCAAATTCATCAATTACATCCATAGACCGACAGTAAACATAGAAGATGCATTTTTATGATGTGTCGAGTGTTACCAACTCACTGATAGTAAATTGCAGGACAAAGCATTAAAATAACGTGAGAATTGTTTTCTATTAAATGATTACACATTATAGAGATTAAAATGCGCCTAATATTTAGAAACAATTGTGTTGCGTATGTTTATGTGTGTAAAATTCTATTGTTACTACACTAATGTTAACTCACAACTCACACAACCAAATAAAGTTGGCGGTGGCCTTCGCATTATTTGCAAAGATTTTCATGTGAAATGGGTTGCATTTAAATTCAGTTATTTTATTATGTGTAAAATTCTATATCCAAATCAATTTTATAACATTTCAAGAATCACTGATAAGGAACACTTCTTTCTTCCCTGATAAAAACTGGTTTCTCTGTATATTTTTAGCATTTGCAGCAAATTCCAATATTTATTTAATGTATTAAAATTGGCATCGTTAGCTACTGATAATAGAATTTGGGATTTACTGCCAACGTCAACGCGAATTTTATCAAGTGTGCTTTTTACTATTCTCGATTTTCAACTCAATTAACTTCACGTCACTTTTAGAAAGAAAAATGCCAAGTTTCAACTTTATTGTCATTTAACAAGGAGGCAGGACACCAACACGATGCACAAACAAGACGATGAAAAATTACCTTGTTGCGTTTCTTGCTTTTATTTACTAATCTCCTTAAATATTTGCCAAACATAGAAAGCCAAACAATTTAAGTAGATAAGCTGTCGAAAGCTTTTTCTAGAGATTTTTTATCTTCTGACTGAAAGAGCAATTATTAGGAGTAAATGTTAGAGCTGATAGTTTCCATCATGCAATTTGAGAAAAACTACTTGCACTCAAATAATAGTAGTTATTATAAGTAAAAAAATCATACATTATTCATATAGGTGTAAACCAATTGTCTCAACATTTGGATGTAGCATTTTTACAGGTCACATGTAGACAGGCGTTAACGTATGCATGGGTGACGCATAATGTCTGTGCGTCGTGCGTTGCCAGTCGAAAGTGTAACATTTATGTCAACCTTAATTCCAAAAACAGTTAATAATTCGCGAATGACATTGCTTGTGAGGCTAATAATCTAAATGCTACCATAATTTAATGAGATCATTTATAGTAAGCACAATTAGTGGTGATTCTAGTTAGCCCGGCTCCTATTACTGACCAAGTTCTTAATTGTTTGTTAAACAGATGCTAAATAACGTAGACAATGATTCAAACCAGATCATTAATCTTTATTTATAAATGGAATGAACTTAATGACAGAGAATTGTATCTGTAATTCTTAAACGCGAAACATCACATGCGTACGACTCACAACCATTTCAACTTCATTTTACAAACAATAGTTACTACAGACAGTAGGCATTAGTTAAAATGTAGGTGGTACAGATTATTGATACAGCGATACAGTTAACTTGTGTGTTGAATGGAATATCATAACCATAATATTAAAGGATGTAGGATAAAGAGAAATGATTTACTGTAAATATCACACATCTAAAGGTTAAATGCAAAGGACTTAAAAAATCAGTGTAGGTGTTTCGTTTTGTCGGCCAGACTTCAACAGCTCACAACAGCCAGTTACCAGACATGTAGCATCAGATCAAACAGAAACAAAGAGCTTGTGCCAACTCAAGGTGTCTCCTAAATCTCTTTGCAATTGCTTTTGCTATACTTGTATCGAAATAACATTTCAAGATGAGAGTTGTTTGACTTTGCTCTTATTTGTACTCTCTACCTTGTTTGTTTGAACTCACTTACACTTGCAGCTTTAAATGTGTGATAGGGCTATAGCTAACGAATGGAAAAGTAGAAAATTGAAATAAATAATACCATAAGGATAAAGATGATGAGATAAGCAGACTTCATAATAAATTGGCTCCATTTACGCATTTGCAGATTTCATTCAGATGTCCGTAGGATCCGCCAAATCATCATCACTAATCAAAGCAAATCATACAAATAAAAATAATTATATTTTCAACGTATTTTTCATATAAACATCATACATCAATGTGTCATGTGCCTTAAATATTTAGTAAAAGTAAATATTGCCCCGTAAGTATGTGCAAGCTGTAATGAATCTACATGAACTTGTTTTTATTCTGATTCTGTGAAAGTGTAATATTACAATTACAATATTGATATGACCGTTATATACAGTATACCTAATTAATAGGACTCATACTCATAATGGAGTAGGTAGGTACCCACTTTATTGTTTGCTATAAGCATAATATAATATTTAGACTATTACTTGTTGCAATGTACACAGTTATTCAGGTCTAGTTAACCAAACCACTCATTAGTTTATTAGTAAAAGAGAATCAATGAAATTCAAATGTCATAACTTTGCATATTAAAGCAATTTGAAGACTGGCTCGTGTAGAAAGTGTGTAATTGTCATAAAAGAGACAACATATTAAAGCAGATACGCATGTCGACGTAATAATTTAGATGCTCGTTTAGCTAAGTATCTACATACACTGAATGCATAAAGATTAAAGATGCCTTGTTGTTAATCACCTGTCTCAAGCGTCTGATTTGCAATTTAGCCACACAGTAACACACATTTAATGTATTTAAAAGAAATAAATAAAATATAATTAGGTCACATTTTTATCAGTAAAAAATAATAGTATGTTATAGGCAAGATAAAAATTCCTTCTTTTTAATCCTGTTATATATATTTGACTACATATATTATTGTTTTGACAGTTTTGTTAAGAACAACCAATCCTATTAAAAATTGCACATAAACTAAAGACGCAAAAAACTGTACAAAACCGAAAGTGTTATTGTAATCTATGTGTATTCTTTTGAAAAAAGGAGTTACGACGTAATAAATTATCGGCATATTGACAGAAAGTAGATATTGCTAGACTACATGTTTAGATAATTTCAGAATTTTTCCCCGATAGGGCACAAGACTACCGTTTTATTAGCACTAAATCAACAAGAGAAGAATATTAAAGCTACAGGATATCAAACATCATTCTATTTTTCTTGATATGCAACCATATAGTTAATTACAGCCGCTTTGTTTGCCAAACTGACCCTGAGTGGATTTTTACGATTATATTGTAATGTGGTTTTGTTACAGTACTAGTAAATCTTATTGGGAAGAATAATCGCTGATATGTTTTGACAGGGTTGTCTTTCCTAATGTACATTAGCCGATAATGAGGGCAAGTTCATGCCTACACCAAAGTGCACACTATCTCCACTGATATAGACACACACATCAATTCTGCTAATTATTATTACATTTTTGTCGTTGCATAATGGGCTTGTGGAAAAATTATCCATAGGTACTTTTCTAGCGGAAAAGCCTCCACCATAGCACTAATAGCAGCTCTAATCTAAAATCTAGGCAGTGAAGTGAACAACAAAAGTGAAAAAATGTGAGCATGGTGAGTAGGTAATTAAAACATTTTTATTACTGTGTTGAATTCTTTACCTGACCACAGTCCAGTTACGTTTTCCTACATAATTTTCACCCTTAATTGTATATTTCACAGTTTTTTATACAGTAGTATTTACAATAATGCGTGTAATTGCTTACAGAACGTCTGCACCTAATTAAGTTTAGTAATTAGGTAGCTATAAAACATTATTGTCTTCCAGTGCGGTATGTTTATTGCAGTTCTTAGGAACAACAGTTTGTTAATTTTTCAAGGCTGTAATAAAGACTTTCGTTTCGAAATGTTAGGCTGATTTTAAAATTTTTGTATTTCATAATTTAAAATTTTTGGATAGCCCTTGGGCTTTCATCCCGAAAAGAGAACCTTCAATGCAGCCTTGGCTTCGTCTTCAATATACCTCACACTGTAGGGCAAATTATGAGGGCCATTTGAAGAGTAACAATCAAGATGAGGTAGCTCCAACATTTTGGGCTGAAAATCCTTCAAAAGATATACCAAAGCTTCGATTACATTTCCTGATTTAATTGAAGCACCATCTAAAGCGTTCGAATCTCCTTTAGGCTCCAGAATAACAATTTTCTCATTTCTACGAATGTATAATTTGGGATATTCTTCCAGTATGTCAAGATTGGCAAGCATTTTTTCATCAACTTCATACACTTCTCCTTCGATATTCTGTAAAATACCAAAACAATTAGATAACAAGTATTTGCAGTTGTTTCATCAACCATAATTACAATAATTCACAATGACCGTGCTGACGTGCGTTCAATTCCTGGATGCGATTTTGCGTACATTGACATGTAAATCCCTAATAAATTGTATAACTTTAGTCATATTCTATTTACACATAATTATAGATATATTATTATGAAGAGTAATTATCAGGTGATAATTAATTGGAATTATTCTGCTAAGGTATATAAGTGATAAGTACAGGTACTTGCCTATTCATTATGTTTAAATATGCAATTTTAATTATTGCATTGTAAATCTAATTAAATTAATTAATTTGTGTCATACCTTTCCTGTACCGGGCTTATCACAAAGAAAAGGAATGTTGTACTTCGAGGCAATAACCAAAGGAAATGTCTGAAAAGTCTTTCCAGTACAAATTAAAGTAGCGTTTCCATTCTGTTCATTTGTGAGCCAATGGTAATTGGGCTCGTTCGTCTTTAAAGTCCCGTATACAAAGACAAACATTGTAATGAGATATGGCTAAAAATAGTATTAATTGTATTCCTTTTGTTCTCCTGCGTCTTCGTTCCTGGTGAGCTGAAAATTAAATAAGAATGGACCATGGGCCATAAATTATTATTTTAACAAACTAAAGCACATGCTTTTCATTAGCATTTATTTTATTCCTCTTCACTCTGCGCGACCTTTAAGGTTATCATTTCTGATACGCTTAATGTCGTCATTGCAGATTAACAGGTTTTATATAATACAAGTTGATATGACGTCAACTAGTGATGATGGCGATCGAAAAACTCATAACTCCAACTCATGTCAATATGCATCGTCAATCGGCACATCATCACTCGTGTATTAAGTTTAACATATTCATAATATATATGAAGTCGAAAAAACAATTAACACCCTTATGACTTATTTGACTCAGCCTGAAAGTAAGTAACGCTTGAAACAATTGATTTCAATAAATCGAAATGCATTTGAAAAAAAATGTTCAGATTCATTTAACTTACTAAATCAATTGTCTCTTGCGAGAAACACATTTTTTACCTAATGAGCTGGCTTTCGTTTTTATACTATCTTTCATGAATTTGAAAGGTTATGTTTTTAATTTAATTAAAGAATTGATGTCACAGATTGTTATACATATAATTAATTAGGGATGGACCGAAAAGAGCTAAAACCTTTCCTTCCCATTGTTCTATGCAACCCTTTACAAACGTAAATCCTATAATCCCTCCATTGTTTAATTAATTATGTTTGACTAAATACATTTTATGCACGGTTAACTGTAATTTATGACTTTTGGATGCTCCTGCTTGAAGGGTACACAGACAATGTCGCATAAACATGTTCTAAATGAGCCAAATTAACCGATTAAATTGAAATTATTATTAATGTACCTATAAACCCATACCTTGCTCACTACCTTGCTTGTATGGCACCCATCTATCAGCATATTATATTTAGGTACCTACCTATACACATACGATGCAGCAGGTAATAATAATATATTTAATAGTACAGATATAGTACTACGATACACTGCTCTGGTTGTATATGTTGTCGGTCTTGTTAATTTACCTGTTCTTTATGCATAAGTATCTACACTTATAGGGTTTGTTTAATAGTGATTCTACTTGTGTTCTGTCAAATACTTGTGTACCACAATAAATTTACATAGGAAAGGCACTTCCTTTATTAGTGTGTACTTGTAAGATTGTTATCAGTAGTAGAATGAAAGGGAATGCAAAGTCAAATGTAAAAATATGAAAGTTTAAACTCTAATGGGACATAATAAGCAAATACATATATTTAATATATTCGTACTATACTTAGTTCTCTAACTCTGCAGACAAGCCCAAATTGATTGTATATTCTATTAAAATAATGTTGAGAACTGCCTACGTAATACTACTAGAATCCAAACTAGAATTGAAGCCCACTTACATCATTCACATAGGTAACTTCTATTGCTATATCATAAGTACAAGGATCTCAATATCTCCATTAAAACAAGAAAATTCTATACAAGACCATGTACTAGGATGGAGAGTATTCCTATCAAGGATATTACTTGTAGTGATTCGGATGGATGACAGGTTTTTTTTAGGATTTTGAATTCATATTCAAATGGAACAATCACAAAGATTCTCGAAACGATTACAAATAGTGTGAATGCCACTTAAGTAAGATGTGTCCTTAAGATTTGAGCATTCATTCGTTAATGCGAACTAAAATCCTCGTACCGTCTGCGTTAGTTAGTAAATCATGTCAAACAAGAACAACTAAAAAATTTGCTGTGATAAACTCTACCTAATCAAAATTAATCGAGTGTACAGTAAAATCATTTATATGTAAATACGATTTTCCACTAATTATATGTCAATTTGAATATTAATACAAATATTAAGCAGGGATACACATTATATTTCGTCATATTATGAATGAGGTACCGAAATCATAATAATAATATATTAATACTTATTATACAATTATCTGTATCATTAGCATTATGAACTACTCGTGTCACATGTCAATCAAAATGTTCACAATCGCGTGATTTTTAGAAGACTGCCAATATGATGATGTGATACGCATTATAGAACTCACAGTAAAATTCTTTTAACTATGCAAATCTGCTACAGGATGTAAATGAACACTGCTTTATATTAATGCTATTTATCAAGTGAATGTGTTGCCTTGTAGTCTTATTCGTAATGAAAAGAAGGCTACCCTGTAAAACGTTTATGCCTACTTTATCTAGGTACAGAATTTGCATCTTAAGTGAAAATGTTACGTGTGTGTGACTTATTGAAAGAGCTTGAGCTGCTAGTTTAGTAATTAACACTAAATTCATAGCGTTATGTGCTTTGAATTGGCGGATATTATTATACAATAGTCAACTAAGTGGCTACTACATCATTATATAAGAAGATACTGAGTCAAATAAATGTATAGCACGTAGATAGTCAATGCAAATAATGTCTCATGTTAATAGGCTAGTGATTTCAGTACTTGTATATCATATCTGCAGAAACGAGACAAGATTTTGACTTGACCTTACATCACACCGACTCTTGCACTATAAACAAGACAAGAAAATCAGCAGCTTCGCACACAGTTTACAAGGACAGTCACTTGCGTGTAACCAACGGAAGCTATACATCGTGGTCATAAATGTTATTATAATGAATAGCTCCATTATTTTATTTGGTTTATGTCAGGATTCGCTTTGTGTTTGCCCCCATTAAAATATAAGAATATTGTACGCGCATCGACAAAAATATGCTTTAACTTTTTGTAGACCTATCAAAATTTTAATAATTTTGAGAAAATTCTCAGGTTTCTAATATGCTTACAGACAATTTTCAATAGAAAAGAAAAATTATTAACAACCAAAACTATTGTCTTGGCCTAATTATTTTTGCAATCCAAAAGATTTGCAATGTATCAATTATCTTATATGAAATGGATTGACAGTTGACGCTGAATTTGAGGGAAAATAAGGAGATTCTTAGACCAAATTGCACACTATCGAATGTTTACTTCATATACAATACAGTGTGTGAGCAAGTGTAATGTACAAATAATAAACGATGAACTGTGACACAATTCACGAAATAGCGATTATCGTGATCCCATAACTAGAATTCCATACCAAGTTGCAATTATGGCTTTCCAAGTCATAATTAATTACTAAAGGTTTAGGTTTTCAACAATAATAATATTGTGGTTTTTATTCGGAATATCACGATTTCAGGAAAATTGTCCTTGATGTTTCATTATTATCATTATGTTTAAATCAATGTGGAACACTGATCGCCATAATCGCTTATATTGAAATGTGTGTATGCTCAAGTCAAAACTGATAAAATATATGAAGTCCCAATTTTGAAATACATTAGTACATTTGGGGCAAAAAAAGAGAATGATTGTCTAATGCATACAAATAGGATTGAGGTAGTTTCTCCAATAAAAGTCCTGTCGTGAGTTGACTTTTTGAGGTTTTCTTTCAACGAGAAACAGGATAACACAATTAATGTTAGCATTGACAAGTAGTTCTTCAAAAACTCTAGTTTTGTGCATGTTGACCGAGCTAATTAACTTATCGAAGTTGATGAGTAAGATTGTTCGAGGATACCCATTATGATCTATCCTCATTCGACCCTTTTGTCTCGCTTATTTCTGACTAAGTTACACGTATTGCCATTTCGCATTTTCAAATGATACAATACACACACCACAATTATTGCATGTTGATGTACAGGTGTATGTATGTACGTATTTTTGTTTTGTATCTATGTATTTTTTTCTTACATATTTACCATGTTTACACTATTGGATCCTATATCTATAATGGCAGCCTTACAATTCACTCCGTGTCCTTATTATAATACCCGTATCTAATGCGGGCCCTTTAATGTTTCCTAGAATGTTGTCAAAAACATATTGCGGGTGCAGTCGCCAATTCAATGTTGGAAGCAAGTAGTATTTCTGCAAACGATAACAATTCTATTGAAGTTAAAATTAATACCATCATGTAGCATCTTATTAATCTAGACTTGAAAATGGCAAACTCCAGAATGGAAGGATAAAAATTGTACCTGTTATTACAGTTAACATGCGTATTTTTTTCCATTCCTCGATAGAAGTTGTATGAAGTTAATATTCCTCATTTTAAATGTTTGTTACCTCACTCTCCTCACTGTAGATATAACTAAGATATATGATATAACTAATAGCTTACCAACTTTAATTAGGGGGGATACGGGGAGCATGATACATTACATGAGATTGTACATTACAAAGCATGATAGCAGTACGATATTGGAATGAAACAGTTAAAATCAATTTTGTAGTCGCTTTTGTATGCTATATGCTATCTATACGCTTCGTAACAAGGGATGATAATCCTTGCGATGATTTTGCACAGAGACACGTCCCACCAAACCCGCTGAATACGGTTTTCCTTTAGTGTAACAATTATTATGGCAGTCAAAATTGACTACTTTTAGCCAACATTCTTTCCACATCCCAAGATTTGTATTGTAATTTGTAAGTGTCACATTTTCGTTCAAATCTCATCTTCTTTGTCAGTGTCATTGGTGAAAACGACGCATAAAAGTAGCAGATTGCAACTATTGCAACAGAAAGGAAGGACTGACAATCTTACTTTCTTTAACCTCATAATTAAGGTAAAAACGGAATGAAACCCTGTTAAGTTGTATAATATTTAGTGTATATAGCTCTGCTGTCAGCTGCTAACAAAGCAAACCATTGATTTGAGCTTACCTAATTTTACAGTTAAGAACGAAAAGGTTTGTTTGTCATTTCTAGAATAAGGGACTTTGAGGAAACAATAATTCTATTCTATATGCTCCTTGCTGCTTTCACTTATGACTTACAATTAGATCCGATATCATATGACACACCATACTATAAACTATACTATCACAATCACACAAGACTGATGAAGATGTACACAAGTCACAAGTAGAAATTATACACGTCACACAATCTCTGGAGAAAGTCAGGTGATTGCCATTTAGCGAAAGGAAAGACTAAGAAACAGGGAAGAAAACGATACTTACCTTAAAAATTAAAACTGTTCAAAGCTAAAGACCAGTATATAGCTATATAGCTGAATGACATCCGATCAGTTTGTCTCTAAGTCTGACCTGAACTGTGACCTGATACTATGACGTTAATAAAGACAAATGGAACGCTGCTAATTCTGCCAATTATACAGCAGTAGTGTTAGTGTCAGTACACAACACAATTTAATTCAGAATACAAGTAACACTAGTAACACACTCTACATCTACATACAATTCTACTGTCTAGTCTAGCAAGTCTACAGAGCTACACACACACTTAGGTAAATTAAAACGAAATGAGAAGCTCAATTCACCTATTAGCTATCGTGTCTCATTATACCCTCAAGTGGAATACATTCACACACAGACAAAGACACAGATTTCATAAATGGATATAGATCAATAATTTCATAAATCAGTACCTACAACAATAACTGCTTTTGTACTTTACTACTTTGTACATTGTTGCACTGATTTGTTTAAGAGTTGTGTTGCTGATGACTGAAGCTATATTTTCATATTGTCATTTATACGTTTAAGTAGCTTACTCAATGTTTTCACTTACTGCTTTAGGTGGTCAGAAGTTTAGCTGCAAAACAGATTATTTTATGCTGTCATGTAAATCTCTGGTCATATTATGAATCATAATTGTAATACTGGTTCGTGGTTAAGATAACTGATACCTAATACTAGATATGTTTAATAACTGAAGATCATTGTTTACAGGATCATTGGCTTGGAATGATGTCTCCAGACCCTCCAAGAGAGGATTCTAATGGCGAAAGTGAAGGAAATCGCGACCTATCGTTCAATCAAGTAGGATTCATCGACGATGAAGATGATGGCGTAATCTTTGTACATGATGGGCCATATGAATTGGACATATCTAGTCAAGAAGACTCAGAATTTGGATCTGACATTGATGAAAATGATGCCACCACGAGAGCAAATGACGATGGCGCACCTTTACCACAGAGAACCAGAGCGTATTATCAACTCCTCATTCCATTTCCAGCTTCAGAGCCCAACAATGAAAATAGTGCTTCATCGTTGGAAGCTGATGATAGTCTTCCAGTTGTCGCAGGGTCAAATTCCAGCACTGATGTAGGTGACGTAGTAGCTCAAGGGGAGGAAAAATTAGACTCGGATGGTAATTCAACTATAAATGAGGTATAACAAGCCGAATTTTTCCATAACTTTGTTTTGTTACTGTTATGTGTTTTATTAAATTAATAGTACGTAAAGTATTAATTAATAATGGATTAAATGTTGTAGGGTAATAATACCTCAACTGAAGTTCCAGCTGAGAAAAGAGAAATACAGTTAACTCAAGATAAAGTGGACACCATCAAAAATGTTATGAAAGGGTTTGCTCTTCCAGCAGCATCCATTCCTCCTTGGGCTAAAGAAGTAGACGAAGATACCTGGAAAAAGAGACTTTTTGATTCAATCGATAATAAATCTAAATGAACTTCACAAGCTAAAAATGGTTCTAGAATTACCTAGCGGCATAATGTTGGTGATAATTTGTATTAAAGTGTCATGCTTTGCTAATAGATTTAAATAAGTACGTTATCAAATTGTATAATGTGATCAGTAAACATAACTATAGTATTGCGATGTTTTAGTCTTTCGTATAGTTATATGTAATACTATATGCAAAACAGACTATAATATGATATGTATTGCAGTTTTTGTATTTCCATTTCCTTAAACATTAATCGAGAATTGAGAATTCGAATTAGAATATTAATGTGGAATATGTATGTTATCCACTTACCCTTTAAAACTAAACAAAATTGCAAAAAGAAATTAATTATGACAGATTATTGTTTCTGAAAAGTTATAATGTGTTATTCTTTTTTGTTGTCTTCTGTGTTTATATCTGAAAGATAGTTTACATATAAACTTGAGTATCTATTTTTACTGTTATTGTGTACTACGTAACTACTAACTAGCGATGCATAATCATAATGTTGTATATGCTACTGGAAAATTAAAGTGTAACTAGCTAGGCGGAGTGTATTTCGCTCGTTTCTTTTCTTGTTGTTCTTGAGAGAATGGAAATTATCTTGAAGATTAATTGACTTTTTGTGCTTGCGGCTCAGCGTCAAACCATTTGTTAAGACGTAAAATTAAAACAGATGTCGAAAATTCTATTTAAATCATGTCAGGTCAGTGGTCTGAGACAAATAAATATGAATTGTTTATAAATGCCTATATCATGACTTTGACGAAACAGTAATTTGCAATTGTATGGTTTACGATGACAGTAGTTTCTGTTTTGCAAGTGGAGAGCATTTTTAACAGCAGTGACTACATTGTACTGTCTCAAGAAAGAGTGTCCTCTACACAGCCTCTGTAAATGATGTAGCTATATTATGCATAAAAGTACTATTATATAGGCAAAAATATACCTTTCATTATCAATTATATTTGCATTGTCCTGGAAAATGCTTTGCAAGAAATCTTGCTACATATTTAGATTAGTGATTAGACTAAACTATCTCTTGGCCACTTGTTTGGCGGAGTGTATTTAGGACAGCTATACAGTAGTACTTCATATTTCCACGCTGCCACGTGGTAAAGGCCCTTCACCCGTCCACAGCAACAGAGCCCTTTGCATTCTTCCTTTGCTTCAGTATATAGGTAGTACTTTAGTATTAAGCACTCCCGTATTAGTCTCACTCAGCTGACAGTTTTCTATGTTTTTACCATATTGACATGAAAAGATTCGAATTTGTAACTAACAGTTATTTTTTTGAATAGGTATAAGTTTTAGAATTTTAAAGCAGATCTCCCAGTTTTCAATCACGCACGATGGCAGAAGTACTATAGGAAAAATTATTATATTCGGAAAAATCAGTCACGCTTCATTTCCCTTATTTCCATAATGACGAGTTGCATTCTTTTGGTAGCCGGACATGGAAAAATCTTAGAAAAAGAAATCGAGGTGGATTTGCTTAAAATGTCTTTCTATATATAATGACTATTATCGAACCGTAAAACAGTAGTATATAAAATGAAACATCATAATTATAATAATATTATTATATATTTATTTATATATTACAATTTGGCAAATAGTATTGGTACCTACTTTTACTTATACATCTAACTGTCTTGCGATTTTCATGTTCTAGAGTTCTGCAAAATATCAACATTTGGAAGGAGTTCCTAAAGCGTTACTACCTGGTGTTGGTGGAAAGCGTATTTTAGACTATTGGTGGGACGTGATAAAAACGTGAGCTTTAGAAAATTCTCAAAATTGCAGTTAGTGTGATTATCATTAGATTATGACAGAAATTATTGGTAGGATACGTCATAATGTCAGTCAATTACATTCCGATGATATTTTGCACTCATTTGCAAACTGCAAAGCACCCAAGGAATACCTTCAGACTGAACATACCTTAATTATTTGTTTCCTTTTTGGTTACAGGAGGCAACTTTTCAATGAAGTTTATTTAGTCACCAATGCAGATAAGTATGTCTTTTACATTCGTTCACTATTTACTACCTTCATTACAATTATTGTAGGTATTACGCTGTGCGTGTGCCAACTGTCGCTAAATTATTGTTTCTTCTAAATGAAAGTCATGAATAAAGCTGATACTTATATGGTGAAAATTATGCGCACGGCCAAATAATCTTGACAAGTTCCTTTTATAATTTACTTTACAAAGACTTTCTATATTTGGTTTTTTTCCTGCATTTTGTATATTTCTAAACCTCAATCCTCAACACCCCAAACGTTCCTGGCTTTATATATAAACGCAAGCTTTTTCTTGGCTAGTACATAAGATTTTGTTCCAGCTTCAATTTATCGAACATATGAACATGCGAACTGTGTAAACCAAAGCAGATATTATGTGATGCTAAGTATTTCCACTTTAATGTGTACATACATTTCCTGGCTAAAATGTTATCTGAATGCACAATCTGTCCCCGCTGGTGGCTGAAAACATGACGACCTTTCGTTCTCGTCTCGTAGTGCGACAGCAGATTAGCAATTGTCAAATGTGTTCAAAGATTCTTATTTACTGTAATTTGTACATACTGTAATAGTGTTTATTCACATGTACATAGTGGGGTGTAAGACTGTTAATACACGCACCCATCTTTGCAACAGTTTTATTTGATTGTTATTAATCAAACTGTTTAGAAACAGCAATTGCTCATTTGCCAGTAAAATGTGTCATGAAAATAATTTCCTCAGTCTAAGAGTAATTAAGTATTTATGTATGGAATTACGGGTATACTATAAGTATATAATCGATATTTGCAATTAGTCGCTTCACTGGTTAACACTTATAAGCAAGGGAGTGCCATTAAGAGTAATAGGGAAATATAGAGACTGTAATATTTAATGAGTAATGCTCTCATGTTCTTTTTTGCATTTCGCATTTCAGGTACAAGCATTTTGAGCGATGGGCAACAGCGTCCGACTTTCCTGTAGAGAACATTGTGAATGATGGGTCCACCAATTATCAAAACAGAATGGGAACCGTTAGAGACCTTGAATTGGTGTACCGAACGAAAAATATAACTGATGACTTATTCGTTATCGCGGGTGATATGCTCTTCCAGGTAATAATTGGTAAAAAAAGAAGAATAGAAGAAACTAACACAAAATTGTTGCAGCTTAATTGCTATATAATTGCATGAAAAATTTTGACTTTTATGTTACTACAGGATCATAAATTCGATTTTGCTCAAGTCTTGAACTACTTTAGACTTAAGAAAGAATTTGGTGATTTGGCTATTTACTACGAGATGCACCCTTTTGAAAACACAGCCACAAAACGGATCGTAGAAGTATGTGATAAGACAAACCGGTAAACAAAGAATGAAAAAAAAATACATATTGTAATCATAGATTATAATTATTGGTTTTTACTCATTTTCTTCCACTTTACATGACTGCAGAATAAAAAGATACCTATCAAAACCGGATAGATCCATGACATCATCTCGTAAAGCAAGTGTCCTCTTCTACGGATTTCGCAATGAAACTCTTGGAACTTTACAATCCTTTCTGAAGGAATATCATACAAATGGTCCGAAAACAATTTCATGGAGTCGCTATTTGGCTTGGTTGATAAATTCGAAAAATTTCCCAGTTTACGGAATGAAGCTACCTTCTGGATTTCAACTGTTAGGAAAAGTTGGCCTTAAAGACTATGAGCAATGGCTCACATATTTTGAGGAGCAGGCGAGACTGTTGAGTACGAAAGATAGAATTACGAAACGAGCTTACGCAAGAGCTGGGTTAATTGGCAATCCATCTGATGGCTTCTTTGGAAAAACAATTGCGTTAAGTGTTAAAAATTTTTGGGCCGAAGTCACAATCTATGAAAGTGCTAAATTATGTTTGCTTCCTCATCCTCTTAACGACCCAACGGAATTTGGAAGTCTTGGAGATTTACATGGGATCAGCATGAAGGATGGTTATTTGGGTGGTCTCAGACTTTTGCAAGCTACATGCAAAATGTTTTATTCATACTGTTCACAAAGAGGGTAATGCAATTCTTAGTAAGGCATAAAAAGCTCTATTTTTTCGCGGGTGTACTGTGTGAGTGTATGTATCGACTTGTTTGTACTGTGCTTATACCTTGTTTCTGTTTTAGGTACCAAAAACTAATTATATGCTTAATATTATGTTTTTAACTATAAAGGATTGCATTAGCCAGAAGGAATTTCACTCTGAAATATGATACGAACATACCACGACAAGTCGGCTTGGCTGGGAGTAGTGCTATTGTTACTGCAACATTAAAGTGCCTTATGCAGTTCTTCAACTTGTCGGAGCACGACATGCCAAAAGAAATTCAACCACAATTCATTCTTAATGTTGAAAAAGATGAATTGTTCATCAACGCGGGTTTACAAGATCGAGTGGTCCAGGTACACATTATGTTATCCAGTCTGCCAATGTTTATAAAAAATCTGTACGAAAAATGTCATTTTTTAGCCAGACGTCAGCAATCAGTAGAGCAGATGCATTGTGTTATATAATTATCTATGTCCGTAGGTTTATGAAGGACTTGTGTACATGGATCTAAGCAAAAACGTAATGGAGGAACAAGGTCATGGGAATTATGAAGTCATTACTGTCAACTACCTTCCCAACTTTTATTTGGCGTACATAGGAGACCCGAGTGATTCTGGAACTATTCATAATGATGTTAGTTTACGTTGGCACAAAGGGGATCCTGTTGTACTGGAGGCTATGAAACAATTTGCCAATTTCACTGATGAGGCTAAAATTGCAATTCAACAAAAAGATTGGGCTTCTCTCAGTCAACTTATGAATAAAAATTTCGACTTGCGGCGACAAATTTACGGGGACGACGCTTTGGGTGTAAAAACCTTGAGAATGGTTGAAATCGGAAGAGAATATGGATGTGCAGTGAAGCTACCTGGCTCTGGAGGTGCAGTGGTTGGACTTCTGCTTGATGAAAATCTTACAGTAAGTGCAGTGATAAAAACTTTGTATGTAGGCTGGTTTTAGGGGTGGTTGTTTAATTCTTTCTTGGCATTCATTTTTTTGTTTTAGGAGCAGCTTCGACATTCCTATCAAAAGGAAGGCTTCGTTATAGTCGACATCATTCCTAACATTTGAAAACATTTTTAACATTTATAGAAATAAAACGTAATTTTCATTTTAATAGACCTAAAGAGAAAATAAATTCGAATTTTAAATATTAGGTACAAAATTAAGCCAATGTTTAAACGCATGGATAATATGATGATTACCTATAAGCAATAGGATAGGTACCTACTCTTTTTTTGTTGTCTTTTCTCTTTTAGCAATTAGTCAACATACGGAATATACTTGCGTGCGAAATTGTCAGATTGTCACCAATTCCATCATGTTATGGTTTATGTTTGTAGTACACGCTGGTAATTAATCATCTGCTGTGACAATTAATGACACCGCATTCCATTTATCATCGAGAACTTTTTGGCTGCAAGAGTTACCTTCATTCTAAAAAATAAATACCTATATACATGGAGGACTTCCTTTTTTTGTGGTAATATTTTTTGGGCTTGGTTCTCCTTAGCTGTAGTGCAGTGGTTAGTAGTATTATTTGCACGTATTGTTTTTCAATACGTGATACTAGTCCCTGACCAGAACCTTACACATTGTCATGCAACACGTTTGCTTGCTTCAAAACTCCATTAAAGTCTATCACCGCTCATCAGAAATATTAGCGAACGAAAGCACTTAGTAAGTCAATAAATCTCAAAATCATAAAATGTCATGCTGAGATTAGCAACTTAATTGGTATATAAAATCTAAAATCCTTCAAAATAAGAATTTGGTTGAAGTATCGTAGGTTAGTTATCGCGGACAACATCCAATGGCTGTGCATTTTATTACTTCTGTTAAAAATTCATTTGGGAAGCTAAAATTTGTTCAGGGCAATATTTATTGTTTGCAGATATACCAATATTCAGCTAATAACCCAATTTAAAAGTCTAAAAGTCGTCATTAGCTCATCACATTATACATGACAGGGTAATAAGCATACATCATCACGTAGGTATCTATTTGTGTGGAGTTAGTGATAGTGAAACTACTACGGATATAAAGTAGAAAAACGAGTAGATCTGAAAACGACGACGATGCGAATAAAAGGGCACATTTTTATAGGATTTTGTTTGTGCATTTTTTGAGGATTTGTATCTTTTGCTAAGTACATGAACAGGTAGCCCTATTTCACGGAACAGGTTGGATTGATTAGCTTATAGGTTAGCATGACACAGCACTGTACTGACCTGACTGGTGCCATTGTTCTTGTTTAGTCTACTATTTAACAGTGTTAATTGCAAAAGGGGAAACTTGAACTGCATATGATCTGCATAGTAAGTTATGTCTAGAGCAGATTTGAGATTTTGATTCAGCAGACAGAAAAAGAATGCCATCATATTATCATATTATCATCTACTCATCCTACTGTACATAATCAGTCAAAACATTTTCAATCAAATGCGTAGCTGATACATGAAGAATCATAATATGGCATCTGCATTTATAAGAAACTATAACATCCCGTAGACTGACTTCTCTACTAAAATATTTCTACTTATAATATCAATCAAACCAGATTTCATTTAATTACATAATATCTTCATAAATAACACATCCATACCATTCTGCATTTTTTCTGATGAATAACTTGCATACATAATTTGCTGAAATTCGACCCCTCCTCTTTCAGTCTTGTTCTAGTGAGCAGTATAATTTGACAGAGACTAAAATGCAGAAACCCATGTTTAAACAATCAATTTCAGAGGATAACAATAAGAGCCTTGTCATTTTTAATATAAACATTTCTCTACTGATAAGATTTATGCTTCTGTTTTCTCCTACTCCATTCTGTCTTCTTCTGACAATCTTTGTTTTCGTTTTGCAAACAAAGTGCCTAGTTTAGTTTCTCCACGAATAAAATACATTGAAATTGAGTCAACGTAATTCTTCTATCCACAAACCACTACAATTCAACCTTTTCGTGCATGCAGATAAAAAATTAAACTGATTTTTAAGGTATCCTCTTTATACAAACAATTATGAACAGTAGAACAGTAAAACTGTTTTTTGTGACATAAACAAAACTTCATTCTTTAAGATAAAACTTGCATCTACCCCTTATTTATTGAAATTATAAGTTCTTTGTTGTTGTAACTGTTCTGTTTGCAAGGAGAATTACAATTAATTAAAATATTTTTACCTGTCTACAGTCCAAATCCTTATAAATAACACCCTTTTGGGCCTATACATATTGAAACTGCGTTTTAGTGCCCAATTAGATAGTATATACACATCAATAAAGATTTACTCTTGCACTACGAAATAATACATACGAATTCTCCGGATGCCCATAAAAGCTATCAGCTTTATGTCACCTATTAAAGCATAATTTATCACAATCTGCAGATGCAAAGCATTATTTGCCTTGAGCATAATTTTAGTTCCAGTAGTAGTCTTCTGGATGATGTGATCTGACTTAATTTGCAAATAAAACTCATCCTTTCAATACCTAATCAATTTTTTAGTCGAAAATCATCATCAAATATGCAAACAAGTTTGAATTCAATACACCATTGAATAAATGAATTATAATATTCATCACCTTCTTGACGATAAACTAGTGCTTTAGGGATATGCATATTATACTATAATTTTATTCCTCCAGTCTACCCCTTAAAGTAGTATGTATTTTGTGTCAAGAAAGTAAATGTGTTCCAGTATTGCGAATGCGAATTATATGAAATAAAAGCAGGCATAATAAAACATTATGATAATAATGTAGAATGTAGTGCTAGAAGGTTTATGAATATGGTTCAAGAGCCGGGTGTATCTAGTAATTGAGTTGAGCGAGTAGAATAGGAGAAGGTGAACCTGCCTGCCCCATCCCGTCAATCAATTACAGACAGGGAAAGCACTATGATTATGATTATGCTGATGATGAAGAGGCAAAAGTAACACTCTGGAGAATAAAATAACGAATAAACAAGTGTGGAATAGGAGGGACCGAAATTGAAACCTGTTGTATTATGTATCTTTTGATTCGACAGGGTGAGACATACTTTTTAGCTCTGAGCAAAGTGAGACGGGATGACGATGAATCAGTCAACAGTCAAATATTTCAAAATATGTTTCTCAGACTAAGATTCAGCTTGGACTTGAACTTGGGTTGTTTTGTTATAAAACTTAGAGCTATTCTCCTGGCATACTTTAAGAAATTATCTTATAATATTTTAAACATGAAACTATCTGATAGTGCATAAATACCTACACATTAGGGATTTACATAAATACAAAAAGATTATAAGAGTTAATATACCACGTTAATAAATATACATTAATAATATGATGAAAATATGAAAGGCTATCATCGGTAGGTTTCTGTACTGTGTATCCAGTTGAGTCAGTGGCAGTGCCCATGATATGTTATTAGAAGAAGAGCAGTGGCAGTGAGTCTGTTATGATGTAATGTAATTATAATGAGCAGAAAGATGAGACGAGGAGAGGGAGAGATGGTTGCATTGCAATGTGATGTTAATGTTGTATGTGATGATGAACCAAATCGACATTCCTCTTTATTTCTTTCTTTCCCAACACAGAAAACGCAGTGGAGCGAACTGGACTCTTGCTCTCATCCTCTTCTCCCCATTATTCATCCTATTCTTTCTCGCTTTCTGCTCCTCTTCTTCTCAGTCTTTAGGTGGAAAAATTGAAAGATGCGATGCCTCATTGAAGGTCGACCGGCAACCACTGCCGAATGAAAAGATCACTCGGAAAACAGCAAACAAATGAACTCTTCTCTATCTCCTTATTTCTATCGCTTTACAATATTTTTCTATTGTGTCATAGCACAGCTATCGATGCAATCTAAAGAAATTCCTTTCCCATCACATATCTGCATTCTGCATCGTATAGACATTTTTCTACGAACACTGTCATACATAATACTCAACGGACTGTCTAAATCCTATGGAAGCGATCGAATGATCTACAACTTATATAAATACAAGCGTACAAATAAAAGTGACATACGATTGAAATTATTTGTCATTTTACATTCTTAGCTTTAGAATACTTGAACCCCCTGAACCCAATAATAATGTAAAAATCAGAATTCTCGGAAAGCTATAGCCATAATGTATCAATTATCGGGGCCGCATTCAAAGTGTATCTGTAAACAATGAGAACATTATAGAAATATGAATTCTAGTCGGTAAAATAGAATAAAGTGGCAAAATTACTCTTTGCGTATCTGTATGATACATATTACTAGATGAGTGAAATGATTAATAGTAGTGTGCATAGCTCTAGCATGCTAGAAAAGTTGAGAGTATTATCAGACAGAAAGTTGTGGTGAAACCGGTGAAAAAAAATGCTACGCAGCGAAAATTCGCAAACATTACAAGTATTCACTAGTGACCTATAACTATTTTCCATTTTTTAAACTCAGCAATTGCATTCTCTGGCTTGTACTTATCTTTTATATGTAGTAGTTGATGCGGGATGCAACAAGCAAAGTGAACTGAATAAATTGAATGGAAATAGCTTGTGATATGACATGCAACTTTTGAGCATCACGTTTTACATCCTTCCATTCCACCATATCAGACAGAGAATCCGCAATTTGCGTCCGTTTGCGTTCGTGTGTTTGATTGTGCGGAGCCTGAACGAGCTATTTGTAACTTAGAATAAGTATAGAGACAGGTAGAGAGGAGTAAAGAAGCCGACGACGAGACTGAGAGTTAAAGACAGTGGCCCGCACACAATGAACCTGCAATAATAACACAAAGTGAAATCAACTAAATTATTTGTAAGTACCTCTTTACACAAATAAAGATAGTGTTACGCTATATCTCTATAATATACAAAATCCAGTCTGTAATAATAAACCATAAAAAGTACAACAGACGGGCAGAGTATGTAGTAATATAGGTTTATGTACACAAATCACATACGTCAGATCACGTATAATAGTGTAGGGCAGTGTGTTTGTTGGGATAAGATATCTGCAATTTAGATATATTTATGTGTGTTATGCACTATTATTTGAATTATTAGTGTTGAAATAAAATTCGAAAGTGAAATAGTTTCATGGATCCCAAATGCATATTACTATAATGATGACAGAAAAACGACAAGATTTGGAAGAGTGGTGGAGATTAGGGTATTTTTGTGCAAAGAAGGGTTGGGATTTTATTTTAATTGTGTTGTGGTGTGAGTGTGTATTAGCATTCTAGCAAAAGTGAGTAAGTCAACAGATGCCTAGGAGAGGTGGTTCGTATAAGCAGTGTTTGTTGGCCTCGCCTGTGTAGCCTCTAATCTGCATTAGCTATGCATTTGAAATAAATATTGACTATTATGCGTACTTTTGGTGAGGATGAGTTAGAAGTTAGAAGGTAGGGTAGTCGCTTAAGTACATATACGGCCAATTTAGCGTTTTATCATATCTGCAAGCAATAATGTTAATACGGACGGACGCGGCTGAAGTGATGTGAGGGCTTCTGTATGTACATTACATATATGATAATTATGCTAGGCCATGCAATAGTTGTTGTTGTCTTATCAGGCGTCAAATTGGCGTCTTGCGATACTAAAATACATAAATTGCAATCATAAGTTGGCAGAGTCCGTTTATGTAAATATAAAATGCAAATCTTTCTTCCCAAAAAAACTATTTTCAGAATGAATGAAAATTAAAGAATGTACGTCGTTAGCTGAAGCTATTTCAGACTCCTCTCTCTAATGACATCAGTGGACTCTATGGCGTCCACAGCCAATAAAGATAAAACTGATTAACACCATTTTTATACTCTTATAATTTGACCATTAGCATTAAATCTGTCATTGTAATTACATTCACTGTTGAAGTTTGACATTTTTTGACCAAGTCCATTGGCTTCCTATTTATACTTCTTCATCAGATTACCTCATCAGCATCACACACACATAAGCATGTACTATTTAGCTATTCCCTCATGATATGCCATGAGACGAGATAAGAGTTCCATAATTCATAGGAACACTACATCCTGTCAATAATCCTGTAAAAAAGATAGTTGCATGGCCTATTTAACGTAGGTTAGGATATTCCACATCTAAAGTGGCTACTTAGTTCCTAATTCCATATCTTTTCACTTCATTCATAACCAAATATACAACAAAATCAATCTAATCTACCTGTAGTTATTATTTATCTCCTTTTATTACTTTGCACTGGTGAATAATGAGTGAAAAGTAGTTTGAATTTAACTAGGTTACTAAACAAGTGTCCCTGGTGGCAGGTGAAATAAAGTATCAAGTGTCGGGCTCGCGTAGGTTTTAATTTCATAACATTACAGCATTATAGAATTACTCTATAAACAAATCGGTATGAAATACGAGACACCAAGAACGTTTTAATGTTGTGAATGAACGTGAACTTTAGACTACTAGCATACATGATGTTGCATATAATGACTGTGTAAACACTTTGAAAGCATCGTGATTTTTATGGAGATAATTATTGGTGATAAGTTGTTGAGGAATATAAAAAATTCGGTAGTTGCCTAAAAGTAATAAAAGCCTTTGTCTTCCAGATTTTTTTATTAGTTGCAACACATAATAAGCATTTAGTAAATCTATTGTCTCATTCTATTCTGGTTATTCATGTAGATATTGCAATGTGTAAGAAAGATAACTTTCCTACTGAGAAATCGTTGAGTGTTTCTTATGGGAGAGAACGGGAGACGGATTTTTCCAAGTTGGCACACCATATTGAGCAAATGATTCAAGGGAAATTCAGTGCAAGAGAGACACTGGCATGAACTTGACATGACATGTCTGAATTACCAGGAATATTCTACATCATATTTACATTTAGAGTAATTGTCTAGAAAAGTTGCTAAGTATCGTGCAGTATGGAAAGTGGGAATGTATTATAGTAACTGGCTATCAGAACAGAATCCGACAGGCAAGTGAAGTCAAGTAAGGAACTTATTATTACATAGTATTATCCACTTGCAGGAGGATTTCCATACTCTTTTAAGCTATAATTCTGTAATGCATGAGCAGCAGCATATAAAGCAGTCAAAGAGAGTCAGAGTCAAAAACTGACTAGCCTGCCATGGCATGGTCTGGTCTGGCGAGCAGACTGAGACTGAACTTCATTTCTAAACTAAAGTTGAGAATCATTCGAATTCCAAGCAGAAACTATACACAAGAACTATACATACACAACTATTACCTACAATAAGTAGCTACACAGCTATACTAATATATAATATCTATATTACTTAAGTATACATAGAGACAGATATATTATAAACAAGTACTAAAACAGACTGGATACATTATTGTAGGGTTCTCTCTCTCTGAAATAATGAAATAAATGGTTTCGGACTGTCGGAGGGGTAGTTTTATACTATTGTGGGTATATATAGAAAAGATATAAGGAGCATGCATTGCATTGTTGTGGTGTAGGCGTGGAAAGAATCACATCACATCCGTACCTACTGAACTGAACTAAACTGAAACTGACTATCCTAACTAACGTAACGTAAGCCGAATTGAACTCTCCTCGAGAGTTCTCTGTGCAGCCTGTTTCGTCTCTATCGTCAGCCTCTCACTCTGCCTGCCTGGCTAAACTATTAAAGGCCATAGTTAGAACCATAAATGTTCCTCCTATGTGCAATTGAGACGGGCCAACTGAACCAAACGAAGCCTAGCCGAAGAGTACCTAAGTAGAAATACAAAGTGCATCTGTATATGTTAGAACTAGAAGTATATACCTCCAGAGTCTCTCTCTCTCTTGTCCGGTAACTAACGATAAATAGTAAAACCAGATTTCCAGAGGAAATCAATTGTACTCTATGTTACTTCATACGTACTCTCATCCATACATACATACACATATACTCTTTCCTTCTGGTTTGTTTTCTTCTCAGTTCATTTCAAGTGCAGTCACAGTATCCATGCATTCTTCATCTTCTCTCACAAACACTGGAAATCTGAAAAAAGGATTTTTTTCACATCAATTTCCTAATAGGAACACATAATTCATGTGAGTGTTAACGGATTAAGCAGCATTTAGTAAAAATAAATAAACATTTTAATGTGTCAATTGTAATTAGAGAAAAGGAAAAGTACCCGGAGTACGTCTGTAGTGAAACTGGAGAGGAAACTGATGTGAAGTTATGAGAGGAGAATCTGCAACAGAAAACTATAATGACGTAGACTGTTCTAAAAGGGAAATATAGTGAGTAGAGATAGTGAGAATGAGTTTTCTTTCAGACTTACTTAGTAGGTGTGTTGGTCTGAAGTAAGTCATGAATGACCGGTGAGGTGAGTTAGTTGTGAAATAAGCTCACCTTCTCTTCTCAACATTTACAGCAGTTTAACACTTGAGTTTAGTTCTGACTGTATGGAAAGGTGTTGTGTAGGGAAGGAAGACTAATCCATAAGCTCTACACAGACTCATACATACCGGTGGTGGGACAATAAAACTCTGTAGACTTGCAATACACCTGTAATAAATACTACAATAAATGGAAAATAATTCACTTTATTTAACCTGTCCATTTGAAGAGAACATAGCAGTTGGAAGTTGGAAGTTTGAATACAATTTCTCATAATAAATATAGTTAAAGTTTACTTGGAGAGTGTCTCTATGAATTTCCTTCACATTTGTTTTGATGTGACGAACTGACATGACATTCGATTGCACATTATTTACAGTGTGACTTATACAAGTGTAATATAGATGAGGAGTGGATAGAAAATAGTGCAATTACAATAATATAATATAAGTGGTTTATTATACAATTAGAGGCAGTTGATAGCTAAATCCAAATCAGAGTGAGAAAACAAGAAGTGTAATGCAATGTAGTAATAGGCAATAAATAAGTCCTATTCCATTTGTTCTGCTCCCAATCAATTCCCTTTCCTGCCTCCTAGTTTTTCTCGTTAGTTTGCGATGACAGTTCATTGCTTCGACAACTCTACTCACTATTAGACACATTCATAAAGTCTCCGCTATTACATCAACGATTTCCTTACAAAGACATCCACAAACGACCAAGCAAAGACGTTTACAGTCGAATTTCATATTTGCACTTTATTTTACTACAAGTACTGTCTGTCCCTCATTGTCATTCTCCTTTTGGAATAGCAACAAAAACACACTACAGTTACTTTATGTCCACTTCCTACGAACCAACACCAAAACATCAAGAATTTTTAAACGTGTGGGTACAGGCAATGTCTTCACCAAATCATTGTCCCTCGTACACTCTCGTCCACACTGTGCCAGTGAGAAAACCTTTAGAAACATTCTACTATAGCTACTGAGACTTCAAGTTTTAAAAATTATACCATTCATTAAAACTTTAACTACAGAGGAGTGCAACGGAATGGAATCTCTTTTAAAAGGATATTATGCCACCTGTAGCAGTGTGCGGTAGCATTCTCATTAACTTTTATAATTACTTGAAGAAAGTAAATAATTGTTTCACTTTGTTAGCTATAGTTTAGTGATACGACAAAGATTTATGCTAGTGCAAGTGGCATTGGTGAACTTTTTCAGTGTATGTGGATAGGCAAAGTGTGTGCATCATTAAATGTCCCTATTCACATTAATCCATGAGTGAGAGGATTATATGGGCAGTTGGATGGTATTATAGCCGTTAAGCCAGAGCTTATCTTAACATGAACTTGGTGTCACTTCTTTTATCGACTTTTTTTGCAATGGAGTGTTTGGGTCTATCGATACCTTATAGTGAAAGAAAATCTTGGATTCGGGCACTCAGACATCGCAGAGTAAGTTAACTCATAATATTTCATCATTTTTAACATTTTACTCGTATCACTGGTTAAGGCATCAATGACGTCTGGAATGAACTGTTACCTTCGCATTCTCATTTTCAGCAGTATTTTAAGTAACACCTAACGTAAAAATGCAGATAATAGTGAAGAAATGTTTAATCTACATTTACATAGTTTCAAGTTTTATTAAGATCTTGAAGTTTCATATTAACCAAACGCAAACTGATACATCAATTTCAATTACGATTTAATACATTATTAGTGATTTATTAACAATTTATTTAGACATGTAGGTAATAGTAGTAGTATTACTTATCTGTTAACAGAATAAAAATTGAACTGTGCAGATATCTTAGGTAGGTATTCTTTACCTATAAAAATTGTAATAGTGGATTTCCCTGAGCTGTCTGTGATTATCTTCCTTAATGTTAGGCATCTCAACTACGAGCTTTTTATGTCTATAGATAATGTGACACGCTTTCTATTACTTATGTAAATTCGTGTATTGGAGATTAACAGACACAGTACACATGTACATGTGAACTGAAGTAAAGTTAAAAGTAAATATTAGGAGGCTCATAAAACGTTAAGCAAATAATCCTCACCTGCTCAGTGCCCTGCTCAATAACCGTTGTTTTCCTATGCAACCATTCAATTAGACATTGCAAATAAAAATCTGTTAATTGGATATTGAGCAATTAACATGATGTGTTCTAGTAGTGCACATTAGTGCATATGCAAATCTTGCACTCATGGTCGTTTCAGCCCAATCAATTATATTCTAAAATAGATGAATACCTAATCGTGTAACAATTCTTTTAAGATTAACAATAACGATTATTAGCTGTAATAGTTCTATGGTACATTAATCTTATTCTTATTAAGCTGAATATTTATTACCTATCTCATGTCATTTTTTCTTGTTGTTCATATTCTCACGCTTATATTGTAATAGGATCATTACTACCTCTATTTGTATGTCGGGCACATATAACCCGAATAGAGATCATGTTATATGCCTACAGGATTTTTGTAATCAATTTCTACCTCAAGTTAAAAGAAATGCTCTTTTATTTCGAAATATCGCTTTGAGCAGGAACATTTTCGAATCCAAAAGTAAAATAGTATCATCGCCTCAATGTCATCTCTATAATCTGAATGGTAATTTGCAATTCTTTTTATTACAGCCATATACTATGTCTGTATACTATGCTTTTCTTACCAACCCAGTAAGAATGAGCAAATTTCAACTCTGAAGATTAAGAAGTTATAGTGTTTACACACTTTGTCGTGTACAAATAAATGTATATGGTATGCACTAAGGATAACATATTTTATAAGTATTTACTTGTTCCCATTACACACCTATAGGCACACAAAGACCAAAAATGCTTCCAACTAAGATACAATGGCAATTAATCATCATTCATCTGACTTCTCATTAAGTGCTTGGTAGGCATCTAATCCCTCATTCAAGTTTCAAGCTGAAAAATAGAAATAGTACTTTGTAGCTACGCAGTTTTATGAGGTTTTCCATTTTTTGCTAACATCAACGAATTGTGCAACTTTTCTTGCACTTTAAATTACTTTGTATAGGGCATTGCAAATTAATTATACAAGACTACATGCATAGGTACTAATGCCAGACTAATTGTTAGTAACAGCATCGCAATATAATTTCTGATGCTTGGAGAAATGGCCAATTTATCTGCTGAAGTATAAGTAGCAATTATTACTGATACGAATAAATTAATAATAGGAATTTTCATTTTTATATTTTGAAAACAATTATTTAAATGTTAATAATTAATTATTATGTTGATTTGCACTGTCCTGTTGTTAGCTAGCTATTATTTTTCTGTACCATATACGTATATACCTATACCATACTTCTGTGGAGTAAATAGATATAACTAGATAAATTAGTCAACTCATTTCAAGAAAGAATTTTAGTTCTTGAATAAATAGCAAATGTGATAATGTGCTGAATTAAAAAACTAAGAAGCACATTAGATTTAGATCACATCATACTTTTATTAGGTAAGTTAAGTCTCCAAATTCAAATAAAATAATTTTTATGTGCCTACCTATGTATATACTTTGCCAAAATGTATCTGTTGCCTTTAAATAAAACTGGTATGACACGTAGATAATAAAATATTTCATTTTAGAGAGATTTCATTTTTAACCATTAACTTAGGTTAAATAACTAAGTTTTATACAGAGGAAGGATAAAAAATAGATTAGGTACAATTGATCTAGAATACATTTTAATGGAAAATAAACCTAGCTACTTTTGAGTTATTATTGCTGAGATGCTAAAAATATTGTCTGTAGTGGATTAGATCGCACCCTGTAGCATAATAAGTAGTAGTATGTAATGTATGTATGTAGATAAAGCGAAGTTGTAGATGTGTAATCGTTGGATAGATATTTTTATGATCGAGGAGGTAAGCATAAATTGAGCGTAAGTATATAAATAGTAATTACGAATGTAAATTAATCACAAGTGATATTTCCTCCTACGGCTACCTACTGAAAATAGGTTTCTGCCTCTGTGTCATGTCATGGGTAATGTAGACATGCGGTACATGTTGTGCATTGCCATAAGAAGTCAGCTTAATTATATGCTAATTTATGTATAGGTAGACCTTAATTAAAAATAAATTTTTAATGAAGGGGCTTCTACACTTGGATATGTGTAGTGTGAGTGAGTGTGCATGTAAGTAATAAAGTAGCCGTATGGAGCTTTAGGTGATGTGAAATAGGATCTATCTATCTAGCGAAATACATTAAGTGTAATCTCTGAATGGTGAACGCCTACGAGAATTTCTTGCCCAACTTGTGTAAAAAGGATGAAAACAAGATTTTCCTTGTTAACAATAATTTCATTGATGTAAAAGTTAGAGGTAAGGTTAGCGATAGGATCTGACAAGAGAAGACAAGAGAGAACATTTGCAAGACAGTGAGCCTTTTGTACGAGGAATGATGATCATCGAGGGAAGAAGAGTAGGAAGGAAGACACGAAGAACTCTCTTCGTTTCGTTGTCAGAGACAGAGAGAGGCCTAGGCCCCCCTTAGATTTGAATGTCGGTGAATTCCCGACACCTGTGCGACCCGAAACACCTGTTTCCCCTCTGGCACTTTCAATATATTTCTTTCATTTCTTTCTGAAGACAAGACAGTTCAGACTTGACTTGCCTCAGCATCCATCCTCCTCTTCTTATCTGCGACACCTACGACTACGAATGACCATTACTAATATCAAACATGACACCTCAGCCTCCACCTGAGAATCTCAATAATTTCACATAACATTGCATTCACTCACTCACTCACACTACTACTCACTCATTATATACCTTCACATGTTATCTACAACACAATTCAGCAGATGTGAGCATCTTGTTTTAAATAACATCTTATATTATACTCAATACTATCAGTCAGTACACTTATTTACTCTTCTCTTTTATGTATTTCATCTTCCAAGAATGCATATACATCTCATTGTTAATCATCCATGCCCAAATCACTATCGCTATCTTATCAGCTACGTTAGTAAACCTACACCATACATGAATAGATCAACAGCTCTGTCTTTACACTTTTCTACTAATTCGCCTACATTTAAATAGCAAAGTACAAATTATAACTCATACACTGGTAATACACACCCCAGAACACAGATCCTGGTCTGCAAGTATCAATACACATAGCAGTTAAGTAAATGCGACCCCACAAATCTGAACTGAATTATAGGATGACTTTGCTTTGAGAATATCGAAACGTCTGAGTTAAATAACTCCACCTATTTTTTCCGCAAAATTCTAAACAAACAATTGAAAAAGTTCTGTATAAATGACTATGCGAATTTAGATCAGAAGCATCGAAAGCAATTTTTTAGTGGAGATTAAAAAACATATATAGGTACATAGTTCAAATTCAGGTTTTTACGTACGTATGCTTTGAACTAGAAAATCACCAGTTTTGAATGGAATGATTTTTTTCTGTAATAAAATATTTTTTCTGTAACACCAACGCTTATCTAATCTTCATAAAACAGCGAATAATAGTTACAGTGAGTAAAACAGATTCACTTGGCAAATTCTAGACTTGATTGAACCAGTATTATCTAGAGAGCTATTGTTCTTAGTAATGTATATATCCTGCTATGAGTAGATTATGATAATTGAGGCTGAGTGATCTGTCTTCAAGTTTGGTAATGTGCTGTAGAGCAGACTATTTTAATGGCTTTTATACGATAGTGTTAAGTAGACAAAGTCGACAATGATAAATAAAAAGGAACTGTGTCAATGCCAAAGGTGCAATTGCAATTTAAGTAGCAATAAGAAAGATATAAAAAGTTAGAGAATCTGCATTTATCCTTATTTACTGTATATAGTCACACATAAAACATAAGTAACACGATTTGAGTTTTTAGCTACTACATAGTAAATGCAGTGTTGTAGTGTAGTGAAGATATCGAAGGTAATTTATTTTATAAAAGTCTTAGGTTCGGAAGGCAGGTATTTGTAATTTGCATTATGTAGTTTAGAAAAATCCATTTCTGGTATTCTCGTGGGCAACATGATTTGAGTTACATGGAATTTGAATGGGACTTATGTGATTATCTTCTTATCGTTATTTTCTAATGTATTGTTTTGTAAATAGGTAAGTAAGTAGGCGAGAAAATAAATAGCAAAGATAAGTAAGTAACCGGTATCTGTTCTTTTCTCTGTGAGAAACAATGGGAAGTTTGAGAATTGAGTACTATATTGCTAATGCATAATGTGTGTAGGTATTTGTAGTGTTTGAACTTGTGCAGCCATTGCATTTAGTGTAGAGAGAGAACGATTTAAAAGAGCATTTTGTGAGTAGGAGTATATTATGTGCCTCCATAAAGCACCATGCATCTAGTAGACAGTCTCTAAACGATCCCTAATAATTTTATGTATTAGAATGATTAGGAGTACTAAAAGTACGTAGACATTAATAAGTCGAGGGATTTTGTACTAGAAAAATATTCCGTGGATAATCCCACATAGTGAAAATATGATGTTAATGCCTAGTTATTTGTATCAGTTTAGTGTAGGATCAACATTGGATTCAATATGCCTAACTAATGGCCTTGTCACCTTATTTTTCGTATATATATGATGGGAATTGTGATACTAATGAGAAGATGAGATAGAATTTCTTGTCTTTGATTTTGTCGTGCTCCTACTCTTAAATGCATTAAATCGAGACAAGAGGTAAAAGACAGAGGAGAGCAGACGGGCGCTGAGTATGCAATACGAAAAAGTGGTTGTTGGCAATAAGTACTTATTGTTGTTCGTAGTCATTCATAAGTGGGTAGGTGTGCCGTGTCGGTCTCCTGTCTATACCTAATAGCTACACTTTACCTATAATATCCATAGCTATCTACAATTAGATACACATAGATAAGTACAGCTCAACAAATCGAGCCGTCCGAGTTAACTCGAACAATCTAAAAGTGTATTCGAGGGCAGACGACTTTTTCTGTTGTTTTATCAACGTTTTCCTCTTAATCTGCGGAAGGAGCGACTGAAATGAAGAAAGAAGCTAGAAAGAATCAGACTAGACGGCTATAGAAGCCCATAATATATTTTTCTCTAAGTCGACTAGACTCTGGATGTACTTTTACCTCTCCGTGGTTTCACTTCACCATTAAATTTCCCAGCACTTGAACAAAATTCTCCTGTTTTTTGTCACAAAACACATAGGTACATTCATAAGTACATGTTATATCGATACTCAAAGAGTTACTACCTTCATTTCTAGAAAATAATATACATTCTAGCCAGGCAAGTCTCAGCCTTGTCACGTCACACACCAAGACCAAGTCTGACCTGACTAGGGAAAAATAATATAAGAGACAGTTCAGCTTCAGCTATATAATGTCCCATTTTATTCCTATTTTTCTATACATAAATATTTACCTTCACATAAATTATATCCTATATAAATAGCGAGAACTAGAACACAGTAGGTAAGCACAAAAATATACTCTGACGGCTACGATGAATTTCTCCAGCTGCTCATATGAAAATATCTATAATACACTTGAGTTCATGTTCTTACAAGTTAGTTAGCCAGAGAGCCGGAGTCACCGTCCGTCACCACAACATACAGCCCTAATTTCTCTATATATGTGATTCCACTCTGGGACTCTGGATGAATTTCCTGTTGATAAAACCGCATTTCCGCTAAACTCCAACTCACTGAACACCAATACTATTCTATCTCTACTTCAAACTTGTATTCACTCCCTTTTGTGGGTTCCCTCACTATATTATAGCTACTTATGTAATGCCTATATTGTCTAACCATATTATTATTGCCAGCTATATACCACTTGGCTAGGTTTTTGTACTAATTTTAGACGCAACATTGTACTCTAATTATGACAACATAATAAGTAAAACTTATTATCCGCCCCACCCCATCCAATGATCCAATCCACAACTTTAATTACTAAATTACATAAATTACAGCCCTGTTCCCTGTTCCACAATAATAGTATACATTACATGATTAATAATTATTTATTTGCTTTAAAAATTATTCATGCACTCCAATGCATCGGGTCACATTTAAAGGTAGTCAGCTCGGCATTTTTTGCATATGATAATTTGTGAACAGGATAGTAGCGTTAATACGTAAGTTTTCGTTTTCTGTTCAGATGTATAATGTAGGCACATGCATTTATAGGAGTTGGGTCTTCTGGCATAGTATTATATTATTTGAATTGTCTGTGTACAACTTCGACATGTGAGTACATATGTGAGTGTATTATACAATAGGTAGGAATATGTTCACGTTTTTGTGCATAATATATGTGGGTATTCTTGTTTCATAGCCATATCAATTTAAATGCATGCATTTTCGACTTTGTCATTTAGCTATTCCTCCCCACGGTTTACAAAGTTAACTTTCTAGCTCATTTATCTAGATAAAAAGATAAACATGGAGCTAATATATGGATACGTTAGATAGAGAATGCGTTTCGTGGATTCTGGAAAGGAAACAATTTGATCATGCCATTGGATGATGGGTTGAAAAAGTTATTCTTCTTGCTTTAGTGCCCTACATGCAATGCAAAACTGAATATTTTTGCTTGCAAACTCACGCATTACTTATTTGCCAAAGGTAGAACAAGAATAAATGTAAATAGACAACTGTCTCTAAAAATGCAGATCTAGTTTTGCATGGTTGTTCTGTAACACTGTAGTTTAGTTGTTGTATGTAGTGTGTGCATAGTGGTTTTGTTACAACATAAAAATCAACTCGTCAATAGTTTTGGACGTTAGGATAAACCTACCTATATATTAAAGTCTTGTGTAACAATTACTACCTACTTAGATTTACCCTATTGAATATTGAAACGGGCTACCTGTGATTTTACACCCTAAAGTCAATACACAGATGTGGAAGATGAAAGAAAGGTGAATCTGATCTGTGCAATAGAATTACTAACTACAAGGTATGAATGCTGATTTAAGTGTATTCTGTGCATGTAGTTAACCGTCTGTAGGAAATATAGTAAATGTTGGTTGTCAAATAGCTAAAAGAGTGTAATACTTTAGAATTTTCCCATTCTCGAAGGCTTGACATGCCGTGACATGGAGAAAGAGAGAATTATTCCGGGAGTGACTGCACGGACTGACGTGCCTTCACTTAAAACATAAAGAATGAGACAGGCTTGTTTTATTTTAGCCAGCTTTGTTCGTTTTTACTCGAGTTAGTATGTGTGGCAGACTTGTGATAATATTTCTGAAATATGAGATGCGAAGTTGAGATAAGAGTGTGTGCTAGCTTTGCCTTATGCTCGTCCCTTTCTTTTTACTTATAATATTTATGACTATGACTATGGAACGAAAAGAGAAAAGAGTCACCTGTTCTTTGGAGTTGACCACATTTATTTAAATGTTGAATTCAACTGTCCAGATGCAATGAGATGCTATATTTTGTTGACTATGAGCAAAGTAGGATGACTAGGATGCATCATGCAAGTATTTTTACATATTTGCATCAAGACATTGTTTATATTGTAGTTTTGTTGCAATTACCAGTATCTTTGTGTATTGTGTTACATGGTAAAAATGAATGCGATGATATGGGATGATAATTGTAATTTTTTCGAGTGCAAGTGGGGGCATATTACTTTCATAGAGATAGAAGAGATAATGGAATAGCATTTAACCTCATATGGGATGGTAGTCGCTTGACTTATGTTCTTTGTCTGTCTGTGAGGACTATCCGTCGAATCAAATGGGAAAATAGGAAGTGTATAGGTTAAGGTCTCATGCTGCGGTGATGAATACTCCACGCTGGTTCTCAACAAGAGCCATGCACACGTGGGCCCAGCTCTCCCTTGTGAAATTAACACCTGAGTATGTTGGTTACTCAAGGCAAACGCAACATTACTAATATTTTCCATCCATCCATCCATATCCTCATCTTATTTAGTGCGATGTTGTGTAGCATTGAACTAATCTATGTTTGTGCTTCTCCAGTGCCTTCACTTTGTTAAATATATTGGGGTAGCTTATTTATGAGAGGAACATCACGCCATAATTATATGTATATAGCCTCCAGCATCCCTTCCTTTCCTCTATGATTCAGCATCATAAAATCTCTGTAAAATATTTACTAACACTCCATTGTGCATTGCACGGATAAGCCCTCGCCAACATGTCCTTCAAAGCTCAATTCAAATGCGACAAATTAAAACTAAATTTAGTCTATTTATTTACAGTTAAGAGATCAGACTTTGTTGAATAGAATTGTAGTAATTAGATTTTCCACACCTGGAGGAGCAGACTTTTGATATAATGAGCATGCATCACTTTTAGACTTAATCCGGGTATTAACTTGAAGGTGAAAATTCCAATAAACACAAAATTCCTCCATTCATTTTAAAGGCAGTTTGGGAAAAGCTTTATGAAAATATGCAGTATGTTGTGTTTGGTGCTGTCGTGAAGTTATTTAGGGTGTTATTATGGTTATTCTGTGAAGAATTTTTAGGTTTTCTGTGTGAAGACTCCGTTTTTGTCAGTTTCCCTATTAAAAACGTATTATAAGACTATCTGTGTCCATATTATTGTCTATTCTATTCACAATCAGTTGCACATGTTTTCTTCTATTGTAAATAGCTAAGCTATCCATTGAATTTTAAATTGCATTGTGTTCGTTATTATGTTTCTCCAATTGGTATTCTCAAAGGGAAATGAACGTGGCACGGCATTATCCAACCAAGCAAGTCTCTCTCACTCTCTATCTCTTCTTACACGGGCTTAAATTACAAATACAAAGTGGGAAATAGTTTTTTATGCTCTACTCTAGTAGATAGAGTAGGAAATGTAGTTAATAGTTATACTAGAGTGTAGATATAATATACCCACTCTCTTTTAGTAAGGTGTGTAACAAAAACGCACCTGATGGGGTCTTCCCATTTATTACCGAAAGAAACGAAAGCTAACCATGAAAGTCCATTCTTTTATATTCCTGTTCTGTAGTAAGAATGTTTATGAATGTGCATTTTACATCCTATATAGACATATATCCTGTTGAAATTGAAAATATATGTTTATACGTAGAAAGTATTTATTATATGTCTTCTATTGTTGTTTCTTGCAGAGTTCCTCGAGTTCAGACTGTCCAGACTGCTTGTCGCAGGAGGAGGAGGAGAGGCCTACGAATTGTGCCTTGGAGAGAGAAGAACGTCGTCGTATTGCTAAGCTCACACGCTCTACAGAGTACATTCCCATTTGCCGTAAAGATGGTTCTTATGCTTCTGTTCAATGTCATCCGTCCACAAGGTCTTGTTGGTGTGTCACAGAAAGTGGACGCCCTATTTCTGGTAGCTCCGTATTGTCCACTGGATCAACCACCAGTAAACCTAATTGTGCTAAGTATCACAGAAGGGCAAAGTCCGCCACCAAAAGACGCTCTTCGCAAGCAAAGAAAAATAGAAAATGTAATTTTCAACTCTAAACCCAAAATTTTCAACAAGAAATTCGTAGATGCTTAATAAGATGACTATAATTTATGACTTTTCTTTCAGTTTGTAATCATCCAGACAGATCCCGTTTCAATGTAGCACTAATTAAGACCTTCCGCTCGGAATACAATCGACATAGGTCTATATCTTCATCTCTGTCAAATAGTGGTACTTATATCGCATTTTTATACTAATATTTTATCTTTCAATAGTTGCTTTTACAATTAGATTCTTCATCAAATAAATCCATTCAATTATTTTCTTCACGAAACAAAGTACACATATTTGAATATGTATCATTTCTGGATTCCCAGATTTAGACTCAACTACCGATGATACTGTTTTATCATGGAAGTTCGATCATTTGGACCGTAACAAAGATAGCGTTTTGCAAAGAAACGAAACAAGTATTTTAAAAAACTTGGTCAAGCAACAAATTCAACCTAGGCAATGTGCCAAAACTTTTATAACATTCTGTGCAAAAAATGATAAGAAGATCACAAAAAAAGAATGGCTGGAATGCCTTAGAACATCTACTATTGACAATCGTAAGTTTTAATCTCATCTGCTGATTTTTAATACTTATACCCATAATATTCTGCAGGGACCTAGTTTTATTATTTTTCTCCCTCAGTAAGTATAGCCACAATAAGTAGGTACCAGAAGATAATACACCCATTTTTTTCCGTGGACATTCCTTTCGTCCTGTAGTCCCTAATCAAAAAAATAATTTATAACGAATCCCAATTCAAATTTATTCTCTTTACCTGATGTAGGAAGATTATTTTAAGTTTTTAACCATTTCATGATATCCTCTCCCAAATTCAATAGAGCCTTGATAATTTGATTATGATTTCCCATTCATTATTTAACACAAATTAATTATTATTAGTTAATACTCCATGGAGGTATCAATTATTCTTAGGAATTGATAGCATAATTGGAGAAAAAGGATTTCTGTTTTTAATTGTGTTTCACTAACTTAATGAAAGTCTGATGAACGCTGCATGTAGTGTGTGCACTTGGCTGATTTGCACTAGCACAACAATTTCTCACGTTACACCACTTTAGTTATCTCTTATTAGAACGGTTGCTGCATGCAAGGACTCTTTGGACTTGCAACAGAAACCCGAATCTTAACAATGCACCCCTTTTGTATGTATTAATTATAGACGATAGTTTTGTTAATTTATTTGTTTGTTTGTATCCTATTTTTATCTTACTTACAACATACATTTGCGAATGCAATAGCTTCTTTGCACTTTTTAGTGCCGTTTGATACATTCAATTCCTTGGTGGATTCAGGCTCGTCCAGAGGTATGCATCCTTCCCAACTCCTCAGACCAGGTAATTCAGTCACATCACACGCCGTTGCCAATTGCTTCCATTTCTTTCGTCTATTTCTTATCTCACTTTCCCCTCTTTCATTTTTTAACTCTCTGCAGACTTTGCCTGCACCTACAACAACCTACGCAGTCCGTTTATAAAGATATACTTAATGTCACAAAAAAGCAAGATCATGCATAAACTTAGGATAGGCAGACAAAACAATTTTTTTCCTTTAAGTTTTATGATAATTCTGTTACGCACTACTTACGTAAATTACGTAAGTATGCAAATAATGATATACAAGCTTCGGACATACCTACTTTCTTCTTTTTACGTATGTATACTTACCTTGAAATATTAATAGGCATGCAGCACAGGAAGATTATACATATAAGAAAGTATATTCTGTAAGACTTTCTATGAAAACATTTTAAATGTCACCATAAAATGCTATATACTTTTCCTAAGAACACGTTATTAAGAGTATTGAGGATTTTGAGTAATATAAAAGATTATATACGAAAAGTTGTCCATAGAAAGCAAAAATGTAGGGAAAAAATTGAGAATTATTATAAATATATCGCATTAAGTTTCCAGATTTAGATAAGTAAATCGATAACTTTAAATGTCAAGTTAGAGTTTTATGTATTTAACTTTCCTTTTACTGTCTCTATTTTACCTTCTTTACTGTCTCGAGTTAGTGACATTATGACGCAGCTATTGAGCTATTTACTCTGTTAATTGAGCCAGTTGTGTTTGTCTTAGCGTAGCATTTTGTTTAGCATTTGATTTATGTATTTCTACCATGTCTTTGTATTTTGCTTAATTAACGGGCTGAAGTTAATGGGTTGCTTTTGGCTTTCACTTGCTTTACTTTACGTCACCCCCAAATACCTTACGGTACTTTACGAAGTGGCATTTACTTACCAGTAGCAGCACTAGCAGTAGTCCAAGGCACTATTTACACTTTTCTAATTAATGTGATGGCATTTTCTAGGCTATAGGCAGACTTCACTTTATTCTACTTCGGGTTTTCGGGAAAAATAATTTTTAAACCAACTGAAAAATTGCAAATGATAGAATAATGGCATGCTTTCCTATCGTATTCTTCTTGTCTAATGTAGTTGGATCACTATCTACAGGAGGATCAGACCACGCACAGCCGTTGAGTCCGAAAGGATCCGAAACTGTTGAAGTGTCTAATTGTCTGACAGATAGACAGTCAGCTCTTGCCAGTCAAAAACAAAATGAGTCAATTATTGTCCCGGAGTGCAACCCAACGGGCTCTTATAAGAAAATACAATGTGCCCAAGGTTAGTTAACTAAGGATATCAGCCTTTCAATTAGCAATCTGATATCCTAATGAAAATATTAATTTATAAACAATCCATGTCGACATGAAGTGCTCAATCAATGAGAGTGATTTTTTGCTAATGAATAAAACATATTTTCCCGTAAGCAGGTAAAGCCTATTGCTGGTGTGTAGAAGAAGAAACTGGTGTAAAGATTTCCACTGTCGTTTTCAATGCTACACCCGACTGTGACAAGAAAACCAAACCAATGAGAGGTAAGTACAGTTACATTTGGGATCAATGTCCATATTAAACATCTACTTAAGTATAATAAGCACATGACATGACGACATGAGACACTCTAGTTCCATTAGTGAACATTAGGGATGATTAGATGACTAGACATTAAGCATAAAAAGTGCAAGAAAAGGTTTATTTACATCATTGGAAAGGGAAATCTACACCACTGCATTGTAGAAAAAGGGTGAAAGTTTGAATGATAACCTTTATCTTTATGACAGGCTGTACGGGACCTAAAAAGCAAAAGTTTTTGACTGATTTGATGGACATCTTAACTAAACGGATGACATCAAAAGGAGATAATAAAAGGTAAGCATGGAATGTGGAAGGAATTTCTAATGTTTATGGATTTTTGCTCTAATTTGTGTATTGTGTCTTTTGTCACTAAATTTGCAATGATTTGATCAATTATTTTCAGACTGCAGGGAGATAGTCGCAATGGGACAAGAGAAGAACAAGTTGCGCGTTGGTATTTTGAACAGCTCGATGAAAACCATAACGGGGTAATTACAACTGGAATAAATGCTTCAGTATTACATGATAAATAGAAAAAATTCTGATTCTAAAGTTTTAATTATGGGATAATATAATTTCAGCTTCTGGACAGAAAAGAATGGAAAACGTTACGCAATGAAACATCTGCTGATAATAAGCTTAAAAGATGTGGGAAGAAATTGCCACGACATTGTGATGTTAACCAAGACAAGAAAATAACTCAGAATGAGTGGTTAGACTGTCTCGGTGCAAATAAATCTTCGGATACGACGACATCAAAGAGACCAGTGAGAATATCGAATGGACCTCGAAGTGGGAAGAACCCATTCACAACGATTCTCAGTTAAACTAAAAAATAATGAAAAGTGATTAAAATGAACTCATAAATGGATTGAATAGAGACAGTGAACGTTATTGAAGTAATATGATGGTGTTATTAGTGTTACATGTCATGACATGATAATTTAATTGCATAAATAATGATAATGCGTGTGTTAGATTAGTGAATGTTGTTTGTTTGTGTTGTGTTGTTAGTAAGATGTAGGAATAGTGTACAAGTGTAGATTGATAGAAGATTGTTTATGATTGAGAGTGGTTCAAACAGTGAAGTGATATGTCTGAAGAACATTTAGCATAGGAAAACCCAGACCTACATGATGTGCATACTTTACAAGATTTCCAACTGAACAAGCTTTGGTCCTGAACTGAGAGATGTATCTGTATTAACTAAACCTGTAACTCTGTAACTTGATTATTAATATTTGCTATTTACATGCATATGTGTACCTAATCTGTTAGATATTATTTAGATAGCCTTTTTTGATGTGTAGTTAGTTAATTGATATATGCCATGATACGTCACATCCCAATATTCTACTAGTAGAAATACTTTAACTACCTAGTGATTTAGATATTTATTTCCACATGCTACTTATATAATCTAGTTGTGTTGTATTGTTACGAATACTTAGGTTAGGTACCCTACTTAGTTGGCACAATAGTAATATTTAGCAGTTAGTGAAATTCTTATGTCATCAAATAACAGACAAGTATTGAATAACCCTTAAGAAAAATAATAAATATAGTATCATCACTTTGCTCGCTTTACCCTTCGCCAAAATAAAAATAACTTTCTCGCACATTGATTTTATAAGAGCGATGCACCGTGTGTCAATTAACTGATAGCAAACCCTTTAAAAATTAATACCCCATTTATTCAACCGCCCCACGTCACAGTTCTCAAACAAGTATACATCTATAGGTAAGTACATCAAAGAATACACGCAAATATAGAGAATACATAAGCCCAAAGTTACATCGATAATTCATTAATTCAATTTTCTTAAAATATCTAATTATGCCTACAAACTAACCGAACATTGGATCAATGGATCAATGAATCAATGATGTAGTACATAGTACACAATATAAATATTAACTATATACCTAACTCACTCATCCGATATTTTGCAACAATCAATGCATTATCATTAGGGCAGCCCTGGAAATGGAAAACTCAATTTCTACGAAGAAGAAGGATTTTTGTCGTCACTAGTACATTCTGTGGAAATCAAAACGTTGAAAAATCTAAATAAAAATTGTATGTACTATTTCCTACATTGTGCTCATTACTTTTCCGAAATTCATAGTTTCAATTTTCACCCAATTAACAAAATGAATGCTTGCAAAACTAAGCTAACCTCGGGGGAAATATTATATATGTAAATCAATACAGCGTAAACAAATCGATCGTTAGATAACACAAGAAATAATGATTTCGGACAGCGAATAAATAAATTCAATTACCCAGTGGCTTGCCATTTATTTGGCCCAAAACAGATCATTTACACCTGACCGATTTTCTAGAACAAAAGCGCTAAAGTATTATGCATAGTATTTAGGTATATATATGTACCCGTGTGTACCAATATGTCTCATGTAACAGTTATGATGCTAAACAATATTATAGATATAAATAAATAGTAGCACGATTAGAAATACGACACGCTCTTATGAAGTAAATCAGCAATACAGTACAATAAGTACACTATTGTACACAACCATTTTAATTGAAATCAAACTTTTTCGAGAGTTTCTTTACTTTGACACGACTTTGTGAATTTTGTGATGCTAACATATGAAATGCTAAACAAAATCAAATAAAGTCGTGTTTTTGCGTGGAGCATGCACTTTAAGTGGAATATAAACCTATCGATTCGGGGATATCAAACGAGAAAATGTCGTGTGATAAAATATAGCGCTGTCAACCGATAATTTACCACGAGTACAACTGCAGCTCTACTTAACAATGTTCTGATTTCACAGAAACAGACGTAATACACACAAACAGTAAACACCACATATTGATGCTACAAAATCCATAAAAATATCATGGGACACTAACATGCTTATACAAATTACTCCAGCAATTTATGGTACCAATAATAACAATCGCAATTACTGTGTGCCAATATTTTTCCCAAAGCATCAAGTTACACATAGGGTCTCAAGTCCTCCCTTTACAGAATCAAACAGTAGGCATGATACTAAATATACGAGAATAATACATAAGAGACACGTTATAATATATATTATATTCCTTTTCCTGTACAATTTTAATTATATTAATGGATGAGACTTGTATTAGTTTAGCCAGTTTAGCCATACTAATCAACTAATCTACAGCGTCATAATATGTATCATATGATACTAGTATAACATAATATATCCTATAATATAGCCATCCAGTCAAATTCAACCTCCCACGAAAATAATATGCTAATCTAGTGTAGTAAATTATGGGCTAACAATGAACTAATAATAATATTATTATACTTATTAACATCACCGTTTTAGAGAAATATTTTAGAAAACATACTCAGACCATCACGAATAATTATTATTCTAGATTTAGAGAATAATATTTCCAAACCAAGTTAGAGTTACGAAAGGACTAATGCATTTATTGTTTAAATCGATGAATGGTGAACATAAGTGCAAATATTATGGTAGACACATGTAGCTTTTCACCAGGGAACTTCGCCTATAAGTAGCCAGGAGTGGTGGGTAACATATAATTAAATGAAGCTAGTCCTTAAGTTTTCTTTTCTATTGTGAATGCAATTGAACAGGGAGTGGCAATTTTCACTGACAATTCTCTTGTCCTGTTTTAAATTGTCGGGATGTAAAGTTTTATGCTCCTGCAGTATCACTATCTGGCACTCGAGAGAGGGAATTTAATCTTACCGATAGTTTCAATCGAACTTGAAGGATAAAAGAAAAGAAGAAAGTACGAAAGAGAGGTATAAAAGAACCTGTATACGAAGTACTAATTGAATAGGTACGTGAATTGAATGCAATATTTATCAGAAGACCGTATCTTAAGTATCATTTTACATGAACTCATTTGCCCCTTGTTCTTCCTTTTCTCCAGTCTCAATTTCGCCGCCGTATTCAGTCTAGAAAACCAGAAAAAGCCGCATATTATGTATTTTCGGTGTAATTTAATTTGCCATTTCATTGTTATGTCCCCATTTCCATGTATCAATTGTATCACTACAAAGCAAGGTTTATGTGGCTAGAGTACATACCGGATATTGGCCGGAATCAAATAGAGGCTTTTTCATTCTCGTCGTTCTTGCGGACTTTTGCCTTGCACTCGCAACTCGTTGACTTAAGACCTAATCAAATTAGGAGAAAGTTTATGTATGTGGAGAAAGTACGACACAAAATTCTATTGACTCTTTTACAATTACTAAATGCGAAAATGTACCTACATGCTAGAAACGTCATCAGAGATAAATTGTAGCAAAAATACATTAAGGTAAATGTATACCCAAATATAAATGCACTAAACAGGGCACATAAAATTAAAGTTTCTAAAGAAATTCAACTTTTACTTCACTGATAATACTAATGTATGTGAGGATTGAACAGATACTACTGCAATGTTTATGTGATCTTATTTCAAATTCATGAGCTGTTTAAATATTTATAACATGGGTGGAACATCAAAGAATCAAACTTTCGACCTTTCTAAAATATTCATGAAACTCTTGGTTAATCCCATGGAATTGTTAAGCCGTAATCCGTTGACGCATTTAAATACAATGAAATCCTAAATTAGATAAATCCTAAATAAGTACTGAAAATAATTGTGAAATTACTTGTGATCTCCTTTGATTAGCCAATTGGACTTTTTCATCTAAAGATTCTTGAGTCAAATTAACTAGTTCAGGAGGTCGTTCCTCTAATTGTCGCAGTCTTCTCGGAGGATGCTTCTTTATAAGGGAACCGTCGTCGTCAGCAGGCACTTCAAAAGCGATAGGCATTTCTGGGATTGCAATAATAATAATTTTATATTAGAGATATGTAGATTATTAAAGAAATTTATTGGATTTCAACCAACTAATTTTCTAAAGAGTGACAGATTTTGTGGACTTTGTTTACCAGTCGGACGATTTAAATCAACTTCGCCAGATTCATTGGTATTCTGATCAATGAAGCCGACTTTAGATGAGCGTGGAGGTTTTAAAGGTGGTAAAAATTTCGGGGCTCTAAGAAGACCACTACCACTAATCCCGCTCCCATTTCCATTTTGATACATCTCGGAGGCTGGAATCGTACTGCCTTCAGAAACTACAGAGGAGTTCATAGAATCCTTGGAATTTACGTTCTCGTCTTCAGGGCCGTGCTCTGAATTACCGTTCATGGTAGGTTTGCTTTTGTTCGTGGGCTCATTTCCCTTGCCAGAATTTATAACATCATTTTTTGACGCCCCACAGCCCATGATTCAAACATCCGAAAGTTTTTGCGCACAACTTGGTACGGTACTCGGCAGTACTTGGTCACGTCACTTATTATTAAAAAACAGAAGCACTTAACCCGAAACTTATCGTGTACAACCAAGTTTTTGCACATAAAAATAAATAAGCAAATGCAAACTTTTCTGATTTCCGGTTTCCCTTTCACTCAAATAGATTTTCACCAGACACGACACGACACAATTTACCTACATTACAAAAACGAAGTAGGGAACCAGTCCACAATCTTTAATCTTAGAAAATGTGCCAAGGCAAGCAAACCATAATTTTGTATTTTGTAGGTATATATTTATCAGCAGAAATGTTGTACAACTAAGAATAGCCCAGATAAGAATCTTAGCATGAGAGAATTCGCAAAGATTTCTTCTCTTTCCACTTTCACATAACGACTGCTTTCACTTGCTTGCTCCACGGAGTCCCACTTATTGGTGTAACCATTGCACTATTAAAACTTGCTTTACTACAATTTACAAAATACAATGCAACACGCATCGATATATACACGAAATATATAATAATATATCTTTTCGTTTGCAGCTATTTCCTTATTTCTGTGATGTTACAACTTAAAGCGATTTTTCATCTTTACTTTCTCTACATTCTTGCAAATTAATGTTTGTGTATTATTGCACTTGCACACCTCGACTTTGTGTAGTTATTTTGCCTTGATTTCTTTTCTTGACACGAATGTGTATTTTATTCGTTAGTGTTACAAAGATACATGTCGTTTCTATTTTATATCGTCCATGAATGCACTTAGCTAACAAAGAGCCAATATTGATGGATGGAACCTAGTGGCGCAGGTTGTTCCACACAAATAATCAAAGTGGAGAAAAAACTATGTCTAATACAAGTGAAGTACATAATATACATAGGTAGCACCTAAAGATAGCCGTTTGTTAACGTTTCACCTCAAGCTTTATAATACACTCGAACTCCATTCCAGCTACTTGACTATTCCCAAAACACACATTCCATACCATACCTACTCCATTCAAATCCGACACTCCTGTACTGACTATTAGAAGTACAGAAAAAGCGCTGGCATAATATTTCGTTGTGCAAAACATGGTCCTGATGACTAGTATGCTAGGAGCGTAGGCGATTCCTCGACTACTTTATGGCTATTGAAGAATCGCCTTATTGTTAGTTTAGCTTAACTTGATTGGACTTACTGGAGAAAGGACTGCGATAAACCAACACATAGAATCTCCAAGGAGAATCCATTGATCCAGCTATTCCAGAGAACCCTACTACGAAGTTACAGCCATAAAATCCACGATGACGTATCACTACCCACCTAAACACTCAGTCCTCCTCGTAGAAATGCCAAAAACTAAGCTAAGCACTATGTCATCGTGAACAGGTCCGACAAGGGGACAGGGCATTGGACGACAAACATTTCCATCCCGTCATCATCGGTTCGTTTGGGCTTCAGTTCGGTCACATTCGTCAGCTCACTCATTGTCAGTTAAGTCTGTAATATGGTGTGATATTGAAACAGTGTGCTTAGTACGTGCTTTCACTGAAACCCGTTGGTAATTTACATACAGTCAACACATACATGTCCCTGTCAAGTATTTACTTTATTATACTCCTGCCTAAAACATCAAATTTACTATTCCATCATCATAATCATTCAACTCACTACTGAACTGCCGATGAACGATGAAGTACCTATGCTCTGTATGCTTCTTACTGCTTTGAATCGTTATTCCTTTCGCAAAGTATTTATTAGCAAAGGATTGCATTGGAAAAAGACATTATTAGCCAATGTCTCCAATCTCCATGCATCCTACCTGTATTCTGCACAGTTCCGTCCGTCCATTCTTCTTTCTTTATTGCTTGCTCTTCCTCCGGCAACTCCGAACTCCGAACTTACGTTCCTTAGACCGATTCATTTACATTCTTTTCTTCTTTTCACCTTCCCCCAAACTATTATCATATCTCTAGATAAATTAATAATCAACTCAGTTGAACCCAGTTCGGCAGTTCCTCATAAAATAGACAACATAATGCTTTTATGACTATGAAATTCCTTTTAAAACAACGTGGCAGACCATTCATAAATATTAAATTGACACTATGACATTACTTACAGATACAACGCCTACAGTAGAAAGATAATTATACGGACGACGACCGGACGACCACCCGCCCGGCATTAGTCTTGGTTGCACGAACTTATTTTTTATTTTTCTCAGATGAAGAGATCATTAAGGTACTTCAGTATACTTTCTCAATTTTCTTAGAGAAAGAAAGGGAAATGTGGTGCAAGTTTCAATAGTCCGAAAATTGCTATCGTAATTGATGTGTGTAGTGTGCACACTGTGCCCTGTGCACCTAAGCAAAATTCTTGCTACACAATGGAATTTTTACGAGTAAACTTTAATAATAAATATCGATAGAGGTGTTTCAATGTAAGTAGCTAATGAAAATGCAGATGCAATGCAATAATAAGAAATGTTCTAGGATATCATTCATAATAAATGTAATATTTATTTTCGGGTACACCTATTTGGAAATAATATTATTATATTGCGGAGTTTAGCGCCCGTGGGTACTGCCCCCAGGGCCTAGCATCCCCTCATAAACGACCGTAGCCCAGGTTAGGAATAACCTGCTTTAGTGAAACACGTATTGACCCCCGGCTCGGTTGGGATAACCCCTGCCCACTGTGGGACCCTGAGGATAGTTTCCATTGATGGTCACGTCCAACTGGGAGGGGCTAGCAATACCGCCCTATGTTTAATCCCTTGACACATCAGCCTCACCAGGGGTCAAGGGTTGGCCGAGTTCACTTGGGCCATTACTGCAGTCTCCGGGAGACTGAGAAATCTCCCAGTGCCCAGTAGCATCCTAGTCCTAGTACCTCTCGCAAACTAAGTGCTCTCCCTATTATTCCATTATTCCATGTATGTTTCTGAATATCCCTGTATCAGTAGTCAGTAATACCAGTGCAGTGCAGTAGTACAAGTACCTACCCATGGCCATGTAATTATTTACTTGCTGTCTTTTTTTGATGAAATACCTTGCTGCGTAGTACCCCAGTGCACAAAGATTGTATTAGGTGTCCTTGTTAGAAGCGCTAATCTTCACTTACTTAAAAAATTTAGCCGACTCAAAAAAAGTAGTTGTGGAAGAAGTTTTGTCATTTGTTTCATTTGTTTTGTTATTTTTTTATGCTTTCAGCTTTTAATTCATAATTGGACTAAAAAAATTGTTTGAAGGGCAAATCCTTGGCCTTGAATAAGTCATGTCAGTAGTAGAATTTGTTATGGACCAAGGTTTGCAATTGCATGTAGAAGATATTTCATTACAAATCATTCAGGATTTCCCTTTATTGGCTTCATCGACGAACTTCAAATATTGGTCTGGATTCATTGTGGTAAAGGTTAGTTTAGAGCAATTCGGATTCAACAATAAAAGCTACCTATAAATATAAAATTTTATAATAGTATTAATAGTTGTTAGTTTGGTTTTAGTTACAGTTACAATCAATAATTACTGTACTTCAAGTTCAAGTTCAAAGTTATAAAAAAAATGCCTTTCTACTAGAATGTAGATGTATGAATTAGTTTCCAATCAATGCCAATGATTGCATATTTAATGTGGATTATATTCATTTGTCTTTCGTTGTTTGTATACAAAGGGAGTTTTGGTTCGTATCGCTATTAAAGCTCCTAAGTTTCCTTTAGCCGATGGTGCTTCTATTGAGGGAGATCAAGATTCGAAGTGCCTGTTGGCAGCCAAATCAAATGACATACAAATTGTAATCAAATTTTAGTTGTTGTATAATTATCATTAGCAAATTTTAATCAATTTTTAATCTGGGGTTGGAAACTTTCTATGTGAGGTTGTAAAATTGATTTTTTTCATAGGCTTTGGATTCTAAAGGATCTGTCCACGATTTGCTGAAGAATATTAAAATTATTGTAAGGGAACAGTAAATATTAAATACCAATCAATATTATAGCACTTATAGTCGGTGGTGCTGATTAATTGTTAGTCATTCAGCATTGCATTGTTTTTCATTACTATAAGAATATTTGTAGCTTTTAAAGCTGCAAATGCAAATGAGATATGTTTTTGAGTCCACCGAATTAGAATTTCGAGATTTCCATTGGAATTTGTCGTATTGAACTGAACGAGTGGTTTATGAAAAAAATCAAAGGGAGACTGTTATTCCCATCAATCTCAACCATTTTTCTTTGCTACTGGACCTCGTTTTTCTTTTAGTATTAACGTGACCATGGACAAAGAAACTTGCCTATATTTGCAGGTAAAATGCAAACCACGTCAAACAGGAACGAAAAAAGTGATTGAGATTTCGGTGAAAAAATAACATTTTGAACATAGTTTTTTTTTTAAATTTCCTCGTAAAACCACTACGTTTTCAGAAAAGACGAATTCCAATGGAAATCTCGAAAGACTTTGGCGAACTCAAAAAAAAAATGTCACAATCTGATGAAGAATAATCGTTACGTTGTAAAGTGAGTATTTTCACGTTGAACTTTAGTTAGATAATAAGATCGAAGGGAACACAGACGAATCTACAACTGTTTTCGATGCACTGTTTTACACAACCCTTCTTTCTGAATTGGAATTAATTGGTCTCAACAATGTAAGTATGCAATAATGTAAATTATAGCTTACTTTTTTGGCACTTAAATTAATTCTCACCTTAATACTTAATAGTTAAGTTACATTGTGCCGTATTTTATGTATTGTCCCGCCGATTTTCAATTTTCTCCGATTCAATTTTTTTGAAAATCGGAATAATACAAAATTATGAAATTGCATGATCATGTATGATAATGATAGGTATTTTAAAATTAGATTGAGCATGTTGCTGTTGATTTCCGCGAAATACATGCCAAGCACTTCGACTCGACAGGAAGAAAGCACATTCTTAAGTTTTTGTTACCCAGTCGTTACCCTCATTGTAATGCTAAAGTTATAGATGAACTGCCATGCACAGCGACGGATGCAATTATATGGCCTTTGGTACGGCGATGTAAAAGTTTTTACTGTAATTGAATACGCCTATGGTGTATATGTATACGAGGTAATGATAATGATATGTTATATTTATTGCATTTGTTTGTAACTTATTTTCAGAGAATCTGTGATGCTTATACTCATTTCACAACTATGGTTGAACAATACATACATTTTTGGGCGGAAATGGATGATATTGATGAAAAAGTAAGGGTTATCGATCCTCAACAGCCCAACGGAAGTCACACACATAGAAGAATATTAATAAATGAAAAGAACATACTTCATATTGTTTTAAATCCACTGAAACCTAGATGTGTACCGGAATTCGTGTTTTCCGGGCCTGACATGGAAGAGTTTAACAGTGTAATCGACAAAAACTATGTTGTAAGTAAACTAATTTTTGTATTTGAAACATAATTCAAGGCAAGTTCAAAAAAGATGTCTGTATTTCGTGTCGCATTAGATCGTTCGTATTAAAAAATGTGTTTTAATTCCAGAATTGGGATGACAATTTCTCTGTCATTGAGAATTTACAATCCATTTTGTCATGCGACTTTATGCCAAAGGAGGATGGGGTATCAGGGGCAGACGGAAATGCGGATGAAGTAGTTTGTACTATATGCTACGTTTATAATCTTGAAGATGAAATTCCAGAAACCACTTGTGACTGTGGATCAGCGTATCACAAAAAATGTTTATATGAACTTTTTCTTAACGAATGTTCGAAAAAGACAGGATTACGTCGTTGCGTTGATTGCCCTGTTTGTGAGGCGGTAGGTTAATTCTATATTATTCCTACATAAAGTTATATTAAAAGTCCGTAATATACATGACTGAAATTAAGCAAGTAATTGTTTAAACCAATTGTATCGTTTAATGTGTTATTTCAGGAAATCAAAATATCAACAGTACAACAAAGTAATTGGTAAAGCTGCGGCCTCAGTCAGAAGACTCTTATAAACTCATCTGTGACTCCAAGACGATGTAAATAATTTAAAATGTCTTTCTCGAAAGATTTAGTACCGCAAATAAGAAATAAATTATTTTTATCCAGAAATGGTTTGTTCTTCACAACATTTTCTAAAGTTTGGTAAGAAATTCTTTTAAAGTCTACTTTCCATCCGTAAGGAATAGATTCATCTTTATACGATAAAAAATAGTTCGCTTGAAAATTCCAAAAACCAGACCATATTTTCAAATAAGTTTTAAGTAATACCCCTTCAACTCGCTTGCAAGAAAACATTAACTTAATTCTAGTTTCATCTTCTTCGTTATTCAAAATGTTTTCGACGACTCTAAACATCGGGGCTATTCCCGTTCCTGCAGCTAGCATTAATACATTGCTGTAAGTATTCGGTTTATAAGGCAATTCTGTGCCAAAAGGTCCACGGAATTCAATAAGCTCTCCCACATCAGTCTTGTCTATTAATGGTGTAAGTTTCCCATTTGCATAAATTTTTATAAGAATATCGAACGTCTCTTCGTTCACTCTCAATACGGTGTACTGTCTGGACAAATCGCCAATTTTCAGGACAACGTGCTGACCTATTTTAACTGGAAATGATTTTCCAGCTTTATGAACTTTATTTTCACTGGCATCACTCGCACAGTAGCAGCTAAAAGAGTAAATATTGGAGTCCTTAGTATCTGGAACTATGTTGACTAGCTTGAAGAGTTTAAATTCAAATGGTGTCAATGAAAATGAAACGTCTGAATCCTCAAGGTCATCGTCATTACTGACACCGCTGATGATATCTTCACATTGCTTCTCCCACTTTTGAACTTGTATCTTGTAAATGTCAAACACACACAGAGCACACCCTGTTCCGCAACAGTCCGAATCTAATGGTTCCTCAGGTTTTGTCGGCAACAGCAGGCTTTTATTGTCCTCTGCCATATTATTGAAGGGTCTAAAAAAGTCAATGAAACCATGGCTTGTAGGATTATTGTGGAAAAATCTGACTGAAGTAACGTAAATTGTAGAAAAATAAACTTTTTTCTTAAAAATCATCATAAGTGGACTGAAATTAAAAACAAATTCTCAGAGCACACACGACCAATGACTAAAGAAATCTTCGTAATAAGGTGAAAGTCTGTATTTCATTCAGCACAAGGAAAGAGAAAGCTTTGATTGAGTATATTATTACATTTTAGTTTATAAGCATACATATTTTATATGAAATAAGCAAAGGCACAAGGAGGCTGCACTGCATTACCGGAATAATAAATGTAAATAAATAAAGTATAATTTATTCTAGTTTCCTTGGGTAAAGGGGTAAAGGTAAGTAACGGGTTGAAAAATTCGGTTACCTAGACTTGGAAATTAAAACATGATACTTTATTAGAAAACTGTCAACAAGTAGAAATGAAGTAGAAATCTTTTCATCGTCATTTGCAACTTCCTATTTTGAGCACGCAAGTTGTCATCGTCAGATTTTCCTGGAGAATTTTTGTAAATCGCAAAGGATTTTTGATATTAAATAATATAGTAGGATAGAAAAAAAGCGTTGTAGACTGTAAAATGTCAGACGAAGAGAATTCACCGCCACCCGACACTGGCGGCGGCGAAGAAGATAGCCCGGGCCCCGTGCCTCCACCTCCACCTCCCGAAGAGGAGGACCCTGAACCTGAACCTTCACCGGAAGAGGCGCCGGAAAGTCCTCCGACTGTGGAGGAAACTGAGGGGGAACCAGAAGGTGAAGGGACTAAGGAAAAGCCGCCAACTGCAAAGGAAAGTGCAATAAAGAAAAGAAGAGCATCTAAAACGGGCAAAGAGAAGGACGAGACCAAAGACAAAGAGAGAAAGAGCTCGGATAAAACTCAAGTATACAGAATGAAAAATTAATTGATGAATTAAATGTTATCTTCTTCCAATGACAATGAACGAATGTTATGAACGCTTTATTTTTTACTGATATTGGAAAATATAATTTTCATAGGGCAGTGACGAAGATGAGGAAGGGAAACACGGGAAAGATTCAGCAACCACTCTATCGCCAAAAGAGTCAGGAAATGTTAAAGAGAAGAGCAAACGAAAGCATTCCATTGCAGCTCATCTTCAAGCGGAAATTAACAAGCAAAAGATCATCAAAGCTAAACAAGACAGGGAAACGAGACGTGCTGAGTTGGATGCTCATCATCATTATCTCATCGAAACGATTGCCACAAATATCGACCTGAAGCCAAAGGAAGTAGAAGAGTTTATCATTGACTCTCCATCATTTACAGAACTTATCGAGTCCTTTTTTGACAAGAAAGGAGCCAAATGCATAATATTCACCTACCAAGATGCAGATCAACCTGGCCCTGGTAAAATTATAATCAACTATAGCCAAATATTTTTTTGTGGCTCATACTATTATCAGTATTTTTTTTCTTCTTATTTTCTAGAATCGGGAAGGCCAGTAATAACCGGAGCTAAAAAGAAGGAGAAAATGAAACGGGTTCTTGTTACCAATGGAAGTGACGTACCTATGAGAGGTATATGCATGTATTTCATGAGATTGAATAACGAAAACAAAATTGGAATCAAGAATATACAAACGGAGACGTATTTTGGGGGCCTGGATATTCGTAATCCCGATGAACCTGGGATTGTATTAGAAACTGTCTACACTGCCCTCCAGACAATTTACATTAAATTCCTCAAGTCAAACAATACATGGGTGTCCATCCCTGACCCGGAAATGGCGACCTCTATTCGTCATAAATTTCTTACATCCATCGATCACTACGCAGAATTCTTATCAGGTGCGCAGAAAACATATTAACATAATATCATTTCCTTTTTAAGACATTTTGTTTTGAGTTTCAGCCTAATTTTTCTTTTTCGTTCACTAAGATTCTAAAAAGGACATTGCTAGCCGGTTGGATCTCCGAGAAATTTCAGACATGGATGAAGTTTTCGAAGCTTATTTGAAAACGGCCGAAGATGTTGTAGAAGCTTCCAAACGACCTGAAATCGTCTCCAGGGTGGAACACACTGTCATCCTTTGGTGCAAGAATATTGAGAGAGTTCTAGCCCTGTCCAAGCAAATGAGAAAGGAAACAGATACAATGGGACCTTTAGCCGAATTGGCGTATTGGAGAAATCTGATGGCCAAAATGTGCTACATTATTCAGCAAGTGCAGCAATGGAATTTTGTCAACTTCATCCAAGTCTTAGCTCATTCCAAGTCAAGAGTTTTACGAGTAAGTCTACTCTTTGATTACCCGGAATATTAATCAAAATTGGTAAGAAATAACTTCTTGAAGACGAAGGGGAATCAAAGGCTAATTAATTTTCAATGCAATTTCTTGTAGCGTTGGAAAGATGTGGATTCCAGAGTTACAGATGATTTTCACGAAGCAAAAGACAATGTTCGTTACATGTATGCTCTGGAGAAATTTTGTCAACCTTTATATCAATTCGACCCTTCTGGCATGATCGAACACATTAACAGCATGATGTACACGATCAGAACAATTCACACTACTTCAAGATATTATAATTCATGTGAGAAAGTAACGGCTCTCATGGTTAAGGTGCGTAATTCACAAGATTCTTCATTTTAACATTGACTGGACACGCATTTATTTACTTTCTCTTAATAATTTGTCAATTTGCAGATAAGCAATCAAATGGTGTCATCGTGTCGTCAGTACCTAACTAAAGATGGAAAAGAAACAATTTGGAGTCAGGACAAACGGACTATGGTTGATAAATTAAAGGTAATTATTATAAGAAAGCATTTTTCGAGGGTGAATCTTTGTAACCTTTCCAGTTTTACATATTTTCTTAATCGCTTAGAAATGTATTGAGTTATACGAAACATACCGGGGCTGCTACGAAACAACTAAACAAGAACTAGAAAGCAATCCGGAGGGGAAAAGATTTAACTTTTCCGTCAATCACATATTTGGTCGTTTTGACAAATTCTGCGAGCGCCTTAAAAAGGTTTGTTTTAATTTGAATAAGTATTTGACGACCCATATTTTTATAATGAACTATTATTCAGCTTTTTTTGTGGGATTAGATTATTGAAGTGGTAGAAATTTTTGACATGTACCAATTTATCCATGAGTCTCGCATTGATGGACTGGAACTGATATCAGCTCGACTGGTCAATTTGCAAAAGAACATTTTGAAGAAGACTTACGATCCGTTGGAATTTCGTAAACCAGATTTTGATACTGATTATGTAGCTATTCGGAACTCAATCGACGATATTCAGAAAACTTTGGAAAACTTCATGGACAAATCGATTGAGAATTGCTCTACTGCCATGCACGGCTTAATGCTCCTTGAGCGATTCCAGAATTTACGCAATCGATGTCTGGATATTGATGGAAAGCAATGGTACTTGTTCCAGTTCTTTTACAATGAAATTCAACTAATCCGCAGTATTTACGAGCAAGAGAAAAATGAAACTCCCACACCAAGAGGCTTTCCCCCATTTGCTGGTAAAATTGCATGGGCAAGACATTTGTACAGGTACAACATAATCTTAAAATAAATATTTTGGTTAAACCTTCTGACTAAATGATAATGAAATCGATTGTAAATTATTTGCAGACGCTTGGAGCGTCCTATGAAATATTTTGAAGAAAAGACAAAGATCCTGGAGAGAGACGAAGCTAAACCCACAATCAAATTGTACAACAGTCTGGCGAAGAAGTTAATTTTCTATGAAATTCTATTTCACGATGCTTGGCTCAAGCAAGCTACTTCTATTTACGACGCTCTGGAAGCTCCAGTACTCACATTAAGAGGAAACATCAGGCAAGAACTTGTGCTGAATTTTGACCCGTTCTTTAGACAAATCATCGAAGAAACGGAAATTCTACGGAAAATGGACTTGGAAATCCCAGATGTAGCATTGATCGTATACTACAAGCAAGACAAGTTATTTGCAACTTATGAAAATGTCAAATGTCTTCTTGAGCGTTTCTTGGCCACCAAAGCCAGAATTCCGGCGGATTTACTTGTACTCATACGACCTTTGTTGAAGAAAGTTGAAAAGTCATTCATGCCCGGTGTAGCAAGTATTAATTGGACATCTTTCAAGACTGATGAGTATTTCCACTATATCTCAGCTCATTTGTCAGAACTAGAACACGTCGTGGACAAAATCCTGGATATTATAAATATCCGGATCACTCAATGCCTTTTTGATATTTCACATACGATGATGATTGATTTTCCCGAGGATAGACCAATGCCCGTGCAAGAGTATATGGACCGAATTCGAAAATATGGAGTCCTTGTAGCAAAAGAATTGGAGTACAAGTCAAGATCATGCGAATCCGCTGTAATTGAACTAATCAACACACTTTTGGCAGGATGCGACATTAGTGTACCTGATGAAATTCTTTTCAGTTGGATGAATCCAAATCTGTTAAATAGGGGTAATACAAAATATACTTGCTTTGTAAAATATTAAAAGTGAAGTCTTTGTTTTACATATTATTTCTTTCTATGAAATTTAGATCAAGGAGGCCGTAAAGGAGCTGGAGCTGCTGCAATTTTGGCTGGAATCCCTCAGTCTGTTCAAGAAGAACTCATTCACTTACGTACAGCTCAAAAAAATACTTTTAAACTTTTTAAATTTTGTTAGTAATAAGCTGAAGTTTTATTACCAATCAATTTTCTATATTTTCAGACGAAGAAGCAAGACATTGCTTTGGATTTTACAGGTATCTTGTGATTGTGTAAATTCATGTATTAAAATAATATCCATTAATAATATAATTTATTTAATGACATAAACTAAATCATTTACTTTTTCATGAAAATTTAGCCAAAAATGTATTGAGTCCCTGCAAAAGACAACCAGAATTTCTCTGGATATTCTGAGAAAAAGGACAGAAGAGCCACAATTATCGAAACGCCAAGTAGAGAAAGTTTTCAACCGAATCCCACTGTTTGTTGTAGGACTGCATGTAGTGATTCCTTCGATACAAATCAAACCACCTTTAGATGAAATGCAAGCGATTCTCAGCAAAAGTGTTACAATGGTTGTAGAAATTTTGAAGCGAGTCGTTATTTGGGGTCAAACTCGCCGTTCTTCTTTCGATAATGCTCAAAATGATCCCTACTACAAAGACCCTTTGAGAGAATTGAAAGAAAATGAACCAACTATGTACACACGTTTACAGGCTCAAGAACAATTAGGTACGTTTATTTCACGTTGCATACTTAGTAAATTTCAAAAATTTCTGTTTTCAGTTTCAACCTTTTTCTATTTGCATTTTTAATGTGTTTTTTAAGTTCTATATGAATTTTTAAACCGACTAATTGCTTTTTTATTTATGATTGTTAAGTGAGAGCGTCAATCCAAGTTGAAAATCTGAATGTGAAACTAAAGAACTGCTTCAAGCCTGTAATGGACTACAAGGACATCAGTAAAATGGTGTTGATGATGCAGACGGTGGTTTTACAATGCAAAAACAAAGTTCAGCATTTAATTCAGCAGTATATGCAATACAACTACTTGTGGAAGGACACTCGAGATGACGATCTTCGGGCTGTCGTTGACGAAGAGCCTGTGATAACTGAAATCGAAGCAATAATGCGACGATACCGAGAATTGGAAGAAGATATTGAAAATATTGTTCCGTCTCATAGATGTGGTCCAATGGAGGTGACAACTTCGGATCTGAAAATGGGATTCCTAGTCGAAGTTCAACAATGGAAGACTTCACTGTGTCGTCAAATGAGTGACAAATACAAACAAAAGGCTTTGGAAATCAGCAAGTTTATCGAAGAGTGTAACAAGGATTTACAGACTCCCATTAAAGACATGAATGACATTCGATTTGTAATGACGATTTTGGAGAAGATTCGTCAAAATTTTGTTAATCATGAAAGGATGCTGACTCCTATTGAAGAATGCTATTCTTTCCTACACGCTCAGAAATTTAAAGTGCCGGATGAAGAAAGTAATCGAGCTGACACGCTGCGCTATAATTTTAGCAAGCTGCAAACAAAAGTAAATCCCTTTTTCTGACGAATACTTAAACTTATTGATTTTTTAGAGTACCTATTTTATTAGTGAAATATTATTTGGGCAGGCTCTAGACATTCAAGATAAAATCTGCAGCGTCCAGGAAGTGAATAAAAAGAAGTTGCAAGAATCTGTTCAAAAATTTCAAAATGACTTGAAACGTTACACAGAAAGATACACGCTAGGAGGGCCAATGGTGGAAGGACTGGCTGCTCAAGAAGCCTCCGACCGTCTTGTGACATACCAGGATGAGTTCGATGAATTGTATGAGCGTTATTCAATGTGCAATGCTGGAGAGAAACTATTTGGCTTACCCCCGCAAGAATATCCGGAACTAAACAGACTTCAAAGAGAATTAGCTCTATTACAAAAACTGTATGGACTGTACAATGACGTAATGCGTTCCGTGAATGGCTACTTTGATATTAAGTGGGCTGATTTGGATATCATCAAGATAAATGCAGAGTTGCAAGAATTTCAGACTCGCTGTAGAAGATTACCGAAAGCTTTAAAAGATTGGCCTGCTTTTCAAGAGTTGAAAAAGAAAATCGACGACTTCAACGAAACGTGTCCATTGTTAGAACTGATGACGAATAAATCAATGAAAGACAGACATTGGGAAATGATTGGCGACGTTACAGGACACAAATTTGACTTGGACAATGAGAATTTCAGTTTGAAACACGTCATGGAGGCTCCTTTACTCAAATACAAAGATGAAGTTGAAGATATTTGCGTCGGAGCGGTAAAAGAAAAAGACATTGAAGCCAAAATGAAGCAGATTGTTTTAGATTGGAGCATTGTTAGCTTGTCGTTCACACATTTCAAAAATCGAGGCGAGATGTTACTGAAAGGTCAAGAAACTTCTGAGATCATGACACAACTTGAAGATTCCCTTATGATTCTTAATTATCTGTTAAACAATCGATACAGTACAATGTACAGAAGAGAAATCCAAGCTCATCTCACTGATTTCAGCAACACCTCACAAATCCTCGATAATTGGCTTGCTGTTCAGAACTTGTGGATTTATCTCGAAGCTGTTTTTGTTGGAGGCGACATTGCCAGACAAATGCCATTGGAAGCCAAACGCTTCCAGAATATTGATCGGACATGGGTGAAGATTATGAATCGAGCCAGAGAGAATCCCTTGGTTATTCCCTGCTGTGTTGGCGATGAAACGATGGGACAACTTCTTCCTCATTTGCTTGAGCAGTTGGAACTTTGTCAGAAATCCCTCAGTGGCTACTTGGAATCCAAAAGAAAAATATTTCCTCGTTTCTTCTTCGTTTCCGATCCTGTACTATTGGAAATCTTGGGACAAGCTTCAGATTCTCACACCATTCAGCCTCATTTGTTGTCTATTTTCGAGAATATCAACGACCTTGATTTTCATAGCAAGGAGTACAACAAAATTTTGGGAGTTCTCTCGAGAGAGAATGAAAAGATTCCCTTGGGCGAAATTGTTGTCGCGGAAGGAAATGTCGAAATCTGGTAATTTTTTGACATTTTCAAATGGGACCTGACATTTTAGTTACTGATTTATTATTTTTTAATTTTAGGCTAGGAAATCTTCTTAATCAACAGCGAGGATCTTTGCACAATATTATTCGAGACGCTGCCTACGCCTTGAGTGCCACTGATTTTGAGCTGTTGGATTTTCTCGCTACATATATAGCCCAAGTTGGTCTTTTGGGCATTCAGATGTTGTGGACAAGAGATGCTGAACATGCATTGTCAACCGCCAGGCGAGACCGGAAAATTATGAGAAGCACTAATGAAAAGTTCATTCAACTTCTCAACACTCTAATCGATCAAACGACAAAAGATTTAACTAAATATGAGCGAATTAAATTTGAAACCCTAATTACCATTCATGTCCATCAGAGAGACATTTTCGAAGACCTCTTCAAGTCAAACATTAAATCTGTCACTGATTTTGAATGGCTCAAGCAGGCCAGATTCTTTTTCAATTTTGAACAGGATAAAACAATCGTAAAAACCATTTGTATTTTTAGCCTCCTTTTGCAAAATTATCATTTACTATGCGGAAATCTAGTAAATGGAATATTTTTTGAATACTTAGGTCAAGATTACGAACGTAACATTTGAGTATCAAAATGAATTTCTTGGTTGCACTGATCGATTGGTAAGATTTAAAAGAATATAAATATAATTGTCCCTTTTCAGATTTACCCACTGTAATAGTATTAAAATGTTTTCTATTCTATTAATTAGGTCATTACTCCACTAACTGACAGATGCTACATCACTATTGCACAAGCTGTAGGAAATTCTTTGGGTGTGTAAGAATTTTGAGCTCTTAAAACATTTACCTATGTGAATGTCCTTCCCCTTATATGGCCACAAATTCAAAAGATGATATTTTTTAATTGATTGTCTCATTGTTTCATAGGTGCGGCTCCGGCTGGCCCTGCTGGGACAGGTACTTACATAAAATACGACCATTATTAACCTTTAAGTTTATTAAAGTAAGCTGAGTGCCTACAATAATCATCTTTTTTCATGCAGGAAAAACGGAGACTTCCAAAGACATGGCCAAGGCGTTAGGTATATTATTTCTCTATTTTCCATTCTTCCTTGATATTGCTTGTTTTAGAATTATGCTGATTAATTTTTGTCCTTCCTGTTTTTAACCATGCTGACAATCTATAGGAAAATACTGCGTTGTGTTCAATTGCAGGTTCGTTTGTTTACAAATTGACATTTTGTGAAAAGTCTCAACGATATAATATACAAAAATATGCAGAATTCTAATAATGTAATACATGTTTTATTTTTAGTGACCAAATGGATTTCCGAGGTCTGGGAAGGTAACATTAAATAATAAAATCCAATATTAAATACATTATGCATATATATTGATTGAAAGATTTTAAATTGCAATAAAATTTCCCTTTTCAGGATCTTTAAGGGTCTAGCACAGAGTGGCAGTTGGGGGTGCTTCGATGAATTTAATCGAATTGAATTACCAGTACTTTCCGTAGCAGCCCAACAAATTCATTTGGTTCTCCACGCGCGCAAAGAAGGGAAAGAAACGTTTATTTTCAGTGATGGAGATACTGTCGAAATCAGCAAAGAAGTTGGCCTGATTATCACTATGAATCCTGGTTATGCGGGACGTCAAGTGAGCCACAGTACTTAATTTTAAGAACTTAGTTAAAGTAAAACTAATTACTCAAAGATTGCCGTTAATTTATATTGTAGGAATTGCCAGAAAATCTAAAAGTCCAGTTCCGCAGGTTAGCTTATTGCATTTTCTAATTCATTTACACTATAGTCTGATAACTAAATGATGATTTGGATTTTTGGTTGTGTAGTATTGCTATGATCGTTCCCGACAAGCAGATTATTATTCGAGTGAAGTTGGCTTCTTGCGGATTCCTTGAAAATATAATTCTAGCTCGGAAATTCTTCATGCTCTATCGTTTGTGTGAAGAGCAGTTGAGTAAACAAGTTCACTACGATTTCGGACTGAGGAATATTCTATCCGTGTTGCGAACATTGGGTTTCCAGAAGAGATCCCGACCCAATGACGCTGAAGAAACTGTAGTGATGGCCGTTTTGAGGGACATGAATTTATCCAAGTTGGTGGATGAAGATGAAGGCTTATTCATTTCTCTAATTAAAGATTTGTTCCCTGGAGTCACCCTAGACAGCGTCACTCACGACCAATTACTCAACTGCATCGCAGATGAAGTAGACAAAGCCAAACTCATTAACTATTCTGCATGGAACTTGAAACTAATTCAGGTAAAGTGAATTCTGTACTTCACAATTCTAAAGCCCTACTTATTCTATCAATCTTTATATTAAATGCAAATTATTGATAATGTATTCTCAATTTATTTTCAGTTTTATGAAACTTCTTTGGTACGTCACGGACTAATGACACTAGGACCAACAGGTACACTTCGTCGTCAAAATGCACAAGAATTACTGTGATGGATTTTTTTACGAATTGTAATTTTAAAGTGGACAATAAAATATGCTTGGTGACATTTTAGGGGCTGGAAAAACTTCCATGATGACAATTTTGATGAGGGCCTTAACAGCAATGGGCATACCACACAAGGAAGTTCGAATGAATCCTAAGGCCATTACCGCCTCACAGATGTTTGGGCGATTGGATGTTGCTACGAATGATTGGACTGATGGAATTTTCTCAACTCTATGGAGAAAGGCTTTAAAAGTGAAGAAAACTGAAAATCTGTGGATAGTTCTCGATGGTACTGTCAAATTCCGAAAATCTAGAAGAGAAAGGAAATTAACTGATCATTTACTAACTTTCACTTTGAAAATTCCTCAACAGGTCCAGTAGATGCAATTTGGATTGAGAATTTGAATTCAGTGCTGGACGACAATAAAACATTGACCTTAGCCAACGGAGATCGAATTGTAATGGCTTCAAATTGCAAACTGGTTTTTGAGCCGGACAATGTTGATAATGCTAGCCCTGCTACGGTATAACTAAAATTAGTCCATTTCATTGCAAAATATTCACCTTATTATTCGGATAAAAAATCCTATATTGAATTTATAATTTGCCTTTTAGATTTCTCGAGTGGGTATGGTTTTCATGAGTGCATCTGTTTTGCCGTGGCTTCCAATCTGTCAGAGTTGGTTGTTGAAAAGGCCAAAACAAGAAGCAGACGTTTTTGCTATTCTTTTCAACCGGATTTTCTCTGATTTGATGACATTCCTGAAAATTAATGTTTCTCCGAAGATGAGCATCATGGATTGTGTGTACATCCGTCAAGCTACAGATATCCTAGTTGGGTTGATCCCCTCTAAAGAGGCCACGACTTCGACTTCTACAGGAAAACAAGAGCCCATGAAAGCGTTAACTAATAATCATTTGGAGCATTTGTTTCTCTTCTCACTGATGTGGAGTGTAGGAGCGTTATTAGAATTGGAGGATCGTGCTAAACTCGAAGAATTCGTTATGAAACACGAAAGCGCCTTGGACTGGCCCGAAATAAAGTTTGACGAGACAATTTTTGAGTACACAGTCGGCGTCAACGGTCAGTGGGAACATTGGTCAAAATATGTCGAAGAATATACATACCCAACAGACTCTGTGCCACTTTTCGCGGACATTTTAGTACCCAACGTAGACAATGTTCGCTCAAACTTCTTGATTCAACTGATTTGCAAACAAGAGAAAGGAGTGTTGCTTATCGGGGAACAAGGTACTGCCAAGACGGTCATGATTCAAAAATATTTAAGCAGCTACAATCCTGACATTCAGATAAGCAAAACCGTCAACTTTTCTTCTGCAACAACTCCGAATCAGTACCAAGTAAGTTGACATAACAATTCAGATATTAACATAAAATATCCAAAAATACAGAAGATATTAATTAATTATTATTTGCTTCTACAGCGTATCATTGAAAGTTACGTGGATAAACGAATGGGAACGACGTACGGTCCTCCAAGAGGAAGAAAGATGACAATTTTCATTGACGACATCAATATGCCCGTAATTAACGAATGGGGTGACCAAATCACCAACGAAATCGTCCGTCAGTTAATAGAAATGAAGGGATTCTATTCTTTAGACAAACCAGGAGAATTCAACTTCATTGTTGACATTCAGTTCGCTGCAGCTATGATTCGTAAATAACTTAATTAGATAATTATCAACGGATTTATCTGTAGAAAACTAATAACATGCAGCCCTAAAATTCTGATTTAATTTCTATGAAGATCCTGGTGGTGGCAGAAACGACATCCCGCATCGTTTGAAAAGACAGTTCTGTATCTTCAACTGTACCATACCTTCCAATTCATCTATGGACAAAATTTTCCAAGTCATTGGATCAGGATATTTCTGTATTCAAAGATTTTCCGCCGATGTTGTTCAGCTAGTTCCACTTTTAGTTCCACTTACCCGGGTATTGTGGCAGGGAACGAAAGTGAAAATGTTACCCACACCCGCCAAGTTCCATTACGTTTTCAATCTTCGAGATTTGTCTCGAATTTGGGAGGGGATGCTTCGAGTGAGAAAACAAGAATGTAATGACATTCGAACTATTATGGCCCTGTGGAAGCATGAATGCACTCGAGTCATTGCGGATCGGTAAATATAAATGATCTACTATTGAATTAAAAAAAATCCGCACAAGACATGTTTTAAACTCTTTTCATGCCATTTTTCAGGTTTATCACAGTAGAGGACGGCGAGTGGTTTGACAAACATATCCATTCTACAGTGTACGAAGAACTTGGCGAAGATTATGAACAGATTTTACCCGCTGAACCCCTGTTCGTTAGTTTCATGAAAGATCCTGAAGACATGATCGAAGCTGGCATGGGTGAAGATGACGATGTTCCAGATTATCCTAATGTTTATGAACCAATACCGAGGTAGACAATACTTCAATATAATTTTCTTACATATTATCTAGTTTCCATTATGCCAAATTAAATTTTTACTGTATTTTAGCTTTGAAGCTGTCAAGGAACGTCTGGGAATGTTCATGGAGCAATATAATGAAGTTGTTCGTGGTGCAAAAATGGATATGGTCTTTTTCCGAGATGCTGTGCTCCATATTTTAAGAATCAGCCGTATCATCCGTACAGACAGAGGATGTGCAATGTTGGTTGGTGTTGGTGGCTCTGGAAAACAATCTCTAACAAAACTATCTTCATTTCTTGGAGGCTACGACATTTTCCAGATCACTCTGACGAGGGCCTACAGTTCAAATAATCTGATGGAAGATTTAAAACACCTTTACAAATTGTCAGGACAAAAAGGTCATGGCGTCTCTTTCATATTCACTGACAATGATATCAAAGAAGAAGGTTTCCTCGAATATTTCAATAACATTCTCAGTTCTGGAGAAGTGGCCAATTTGTTACCAAGAGAAGAAATTGACGAAATCACAAACGATTTGATCATGCCAATGAAGAAGGAATATCCCAAGAGACAACCAACTCCCGATAACTTGTATGAGTATTTCATCAGCAGAGTTAGAAAAAATCTGCACGTTGTCTTATGCTTCTCCCCAGTAAGAAAATGCACAATATTTTAATGTTTATCTCTAGTGATGATATATTTTTACAAAACTACAATTCAAAATGTGAATTTAATTTTAT